>VZDJ01000594.1:7043235-7054604 GCA_008694505.1 Cyanoderma ruficeps | reverse complement strand
CCATCCATCCGTCCGTCCGTCTGTCCGTCCCCACTGCGCTCACGAAGACCGCGTCACTCGGAACAGCGAACCCGAGCCGTTCCCGGGGGGTTGTGCACGGTGCCAGGGAGTTTCCCGCATCCGCACGGATGTGTCCAGCAGCCACGGGAAGGAAAGCGCTTCCCGCGGCCACCCCGCACCGCAGCCCGGCGGACCTGCCGGGGACGAGCATCCCACCGACCTCTCCCCAGTGACCGCCCGGATCGAGACACAGCGGCCCCCGCAGAAATCTCCGCCCGGGACCCGGCCCCAGCCCCAGCATCAACCCTCGCACCGAGGCTGCTGCGTCCGAAGCGCCCTGGGGGCCCGGAGCCCCTGCCCGAGCCCAGGGGTGGAGCGGGCCGCGGGCAGGGAGCAGCCCCGCTCCCCAGCCTCGCCGCGGGGATCCCGGCCCGGGGGTGCGGCGGAACGGGGGCCCGGATCCAGCTCTCGGTGGCGGGGGAGCCCCCGGTGACCCGGTTTCCCCCGGGCAGGACAGCCCCGGCTCCGCCTCGCCTCGCCTCCCTCGCCCTGCCCGCCCGGCGCGGGCGGTTCGAGCCCCGGTCGCGGCTCCTCGCCGCTGCCGGCGGTCCCCGAGCCCCGCCGTACCCGTCCCCCCGCGCTCCTCACCTCTGCGCGGCGGCGGGCGGGAGGGCGAGCGGCGCCGTCCGGAGCGGCGAGCGGAGCCGTGATGTCAGGCCGCGAGCTCCGCCCTCCTGCCCATGTGCCCGCCGGGGCCGCAAGCACGGCTCGGCTCGGCTCGGCTCGGCTCGGCACAGCCTGGCCTGGCACGCCTTGGCACAGCCCGGCTCCGCGCCCAGCCCGGCACCGCCCGGCTCAGGGTAAAGGCGAGGGGGCGGTGGGACCCCCGGCCCCGTCCCCGCGGTGCTGCCCGGGCGTCACTGCCGTGCCCAGGTTAAACACACGCGGGCAGGAGGGAATCGCTGCCAGGGCAGCCGGGCCGCGGTGTTCATACAGACAGGAGTCGAAGGCAGACCTTAATTCTCTATTTATAAACTCATTTCAGAGCCAGCCGGTGTCTCATTTTAGTGGGTGGGTGCGGCTTGTTGCGCCTCTGCCCCTGCTATCAGGGGCCATGCACTTGTTCTGAAAAGCTGTGCCGCGAGGCGTGGGGCAGATAAAGAATGGTTCTTCCCGCTGCGCTGGGAAAGGGTTGTCCTGCTGCAAACTCCCCAACACTGCCACACGGCCCCGCTCCCATAGACCCGAGGCAGCACGCTCCCAAAGCTGCCGGGAGCTGGCACCAAAGGGAGAATCTCCAGGCAAAAGCCCTGGGGCAAACCCACAGGGACTTGAAAACAAACCCCTGTGCAGCTTTGGTTTGCTCACTCAGCAGAGGAGAGCAGACGGAGGGAAGGCAGCTGAAGGGATTGTCTCATCCTTCCCCGAACCGTGGGGAGGCGGTGGCAGTGTGTGTTGAAAGCCCGGGCAGGGGGATGTGCACCCCCTCTGAACCCAGCCTTAAGTGCTTTACCGCTCCCGCAGTCAGGAGGGTTTTCCTAACCTTTGCCAGCTGCCATCCCCTCTGTGTCCTCCTTGCACATGGGATGTGTCTTCCTGGGATGAAACAAGCCCCACTTTTATCCTCTCTCCCGGGCAGGCTGTGATTTTAACTATCTCAGCCCATTCTCACCACTGTCCTATTCAGATGTCCCCCTTCTCCAGTCTCTGTGCTGCTTGCAAACTGGCCCAAATGCCAGCCAGGACTGCCCCAGCTTGTAAGGGTACTCCTCACCTCTCACATCCATGGGGTGGGAGATACAGAGACCTGCAGATATGGGGAGGCTTCAGCAAAGAGGTGGGGTTGCTGGGGAAAGTTCCCGTTGGTGACTCCCGGTGGCTGGACGCTGGATAAGAGAGAGCTCTAGAGGCTTGGGATGTTCAGGCTGCAAACTTTGAAATGCTGTGAGTTCCCTGGGTATTGGACAATACTGGAGAGGTGTGAAAATCTATTGACATAAGGAGAAGGAGGCTCATTGAGATAGCTGTGCTTCATCACACCTCTGCACAGGCCATCTGTGACTAAATGCATATGGGAGAATGAGATTGCTCCTTAGCCCCTTCTTGCCTGTAGTGGCCCCTGCCTCCTCATGCCTATCATGGTGATGATAATTGATATGCCACAATCAGCTCTTTGTGGAGTCTGAAGGACAGAAATCATTGAATTCTTCTGCACCTCCTGAATCTTGTTACCTGCTCTTTGTCCTTCATGTAAAGGACAGATTTTGCTTTTAAATTTGTTTACAGAATCCGCAGTCATTGCCTTGTTTGCCTTGGTCATCACAATTCATCCTGCAGATTTCTGTTTGCTCTCTCGGGTCTCTGCACTGTGTGGGTCTCTCCCTGTACCTGTTTCCCTGCATGGGGCAAGGCTGCTGCCATGGCAGTATGATCATTTCTGTGACTAATGACCAACCCTCTGGAAGCGCTGAAATCTGCTTCTCCTTTCTTAGATTGCACTTCCTTTTCTGTAAACTGACAACTTTTCACTGAAACACCCTCTGCTTTTCCGCCTTTATGTCCCAGAGAAGTGCCTCAGAATGAACACCAATTTTGTACCTGTTTTCCTCTTCTCAGACCTGTGGCTAGCCCTGTCCAGACCTCCTGTTTGCTGGACAGTTGGAGCCCTGCAGCTCCATTTTTTCTGCAGCCATCTCCGTAGGCAGCTAAGGCCTCCCCAGCTCTCAGATCACGATTGAATTTATTGGTTGCTCAAAAGATTGCCTTGGGAGCCGTGTTTCTGATGAGACCATCTGATGTGGGCTTGCAAGTTGGTTTAATTTCTCTTCTACCCAGAGAGACCCAAAGTGCCAGGATTGTGCTGAACTTGGCCAGTGTTTCTGGGTGTATTTCTGGGGATTTCCCTCCCTTTTTCCATGCTGGTCCTGAGCAAGGGCTTTTCTCTGTGTCATCTGGACTGTTGTCTCAGCAATCCTCTTTCCTGGCCCATGAGTCACTGGTCAGAGTTGCAGCTCTCTGGAAGCACCATGTGTCCCTGTGCCCAGCTGGCTGTGTCCTGATGTCCCCTCAGCTGCAGTGCCACTCACCTGCACCCCCTCCTCCCTGTCCTTCCCCTCCATGGGGACAGGGAGTTGCCTTGGGTCTGCTCAGGGCTGGGGCTGCCAGGCTCCTCCAGTGCCCGTGTGCTGGCACTGGTGAGCAGGTGAACCTCGACAGCTCCTGGCTGCCCAGCCAGGGAGCCATGGGGAGTCCCCACACTGTTTTGGGGGGGCTGGAGCTGTCTAAGGTGACAGTGTGAAGGGGTAGACCACCCCAGCTCAGCCTCTGGCCCGCACCCAATCAATAAAGGGGGTGATCCCGGACATGCCCAGGCTTGGCTGTCCTAAGCCAGTGGTCCCTGAGCCTGCCTGTGCCCCTTCTCCCTTGCCAGCCCCCTTGGGTTCATCACGTGCCAGCCCAAGGGCTGCTCTGCACCCGGAGACCACTGAGGATGCAGAAGTGCTGGGCAGCAGTGGCTGCACCTGAGCAGATGCTGTGACAAAAGCAGAATTTGAGGCACCTGCCACTTGCAGTGTCACAGCAAGGGAATGGCTCAGCCTCCCCCCAAAATCCAGGGGCAGTAAATGGCAAACTTACCACTGGAAATCCAAACCTATTTGGTGGGGCAGTCAGTAAGTGCAGCTCCTCCTCTGGCCGTCCCAAAGCTGTGTTTTGGGCTAGAATCTGCTTTCTCGGGGCTCGGTGGTACCGTTTGGGTTGGGAAATTGGGTTATCAGCCCAATAGAGTTCTGTCTGCTCTCGACTGGCACATGGCCGGAGGCTGCCAAAAATGCCAAGCTCAGAAAGGGGCTGAGAGGCTGGAACATGTACAATACACATGTACAATGGAGGTGGAGATAACGTGGTTAATTATTGCCAGTGAGCAGAGGCCAGGAGTTGGTTTGGCACGGTTGTGAAACTGAGAGCTTGTGTAGGGGAATGAGCTGGGGACTGCAAAAGTGGGATGTGGGGAGCTGTGATGGCTCTGTGAAGTCAGAGCTGGGCGCACAGAGTCTTTGTTGGGTGAAGAATTGGTAGCTCATGCTGTCACTCGACCTTGCCGGGGTTAGCTGGAAGGACTGGGACTGATGCTGACACCTGACAGCTCTGGCTGAATCCTCATGGAACTGCCAGGAGGGAGCAGGCAGAGGGAAGCAGCCTGGGGGCGGTTTTCAGGAATGGCAAAGCACTGCTATGTCCCTCCCAGAGTATCCCAGGTGGGGAGGGATGGGCTGTACCCCCAAAGCCCTTCTCCCAGCTGAGAGCTGTGTGGGGACAGTGGTGGCTGTGTGGTGCTAAGAGTCTGGTCCGTGGCCACACCGATCACACCATCACTTGTATGTCTCCTACTGGTGATTCAGAAATGCCATCACAATGAAATGCCTTTTTTTCACTTCAACCCCAGCATCCTCCTTGCCACTGCCTTGCCACAACCAGGGTGCTCAGGGTGCCAGGGTGCTCAGCAGGATGTCTGGGCTGAAAATGTCCATGCAAGGCTTGTGCACACCTGGGCTAGGCTGGATACAGTTTCTGGATGGCTCCCATTATCCCGCTCCCTCCTGGGGGTCTGGCAGCATCCCCTGGGGGAGCACAGTTAACGTGGCGCTACCCGAAAACGGCTTCCTGCTGCTAATCAGCTCCCGGCAGGTTATCGCTTTCTCAACTGCCTGGCTTTTCGGGGAAAAGTGTCATTTATCGGCCCTTCACGGAGGAGACCTGTTAGAGATGCTCCCCGCCGGGGCTCGTCTCCGCCTGTCATGCAGGCGCCATCTAGTAGGAAAAGGAGAAAACAGACCGAAAGTCAAGGAAGGTGGATGTAGAAATTCAGTTTCTCTCTGGGAAAACTGTTTAATCCGACACAAAGCTGCTCTGGGGCACGGCTGTAAGGCTGAGCCCGTGGTTTGGGGACTTGCAGCAGAATTCACTGCCGGGAAATGATGAAGTGTGGAGATCCCCCAAACTGGAGCACAGCTTGTCCAGAATGGGTCTGGATTTATTTGATCTAAAGATAGGCTTTGACATAAAGAGTCGTTTCCAGGCAGCTCCTCGATAACATTGTCGGGCTGGGTTTGATTAATTAGCTGTATGGGTTAATTGCACTATGCTGTCTTCTGCTCTGGGGGGTGACAGATGCTCCTGCTTTGAGCACTGAGGTCATCCCATCAGCTGGAGGCTTTACTTGCAGTTGGAAACCTCTCTCTGCCGTCCATGCATGTACAGTTCACACCATGGAGGCATTCACCTTGGTCATATTGCATGGTTTTACCACAAATCCCATACTGCTATTGTGGTCTGAGAGTCACATGGATTTTCGGTGTGATTTGCCAGCCTTAGCAAACCTCCCAAAATCAACCTTTCCCCAGGGTGGAATAAAAGGGGCCTATAACAATAATTTCCTTTGAACAGAAAAAAATAAAACCATGATTTTAGACCAATCCTGCGATTTTTGCGCAGCTTGGCTCACCCTTTCCCATGTGGGGAGGTGATAAATGCTGAGTGTGTGTTACCTGCTGAGTTCCTGCCGGCGGGCAGGCAGTGTGTCCCCTGCCATGGGGCTGCACACCCCCCTGCAGCAGGTCTCTCATGATATGTGCTCACTGTGGCGAGTCCTGCTGGAGGCAGGCCACCCTCTGGTCTTTCTCCTTCATCCCCCAAAATATCAAGAACCAGAGGCTGGGGATGCTGCGGTGTGAGAGATGTCACCCAGGTCCTGGAGGGTCCAGTGGCTTCACCCTGCCAGGGACTGCACAGGCATTATTGCCCTTGGCCTAGAGCAGAACCTTAATTCATCTCCGCTTTCGCAGATAAAAGCCTGGATTAATTAAAGAAGAGAATAGAAACCACTTTGATTTCCAGAACACCGGAAACTCCTAATTATCACAGCTCCCAAAAGCACTGCTATAATTAAGGGGCTCTCACTCTTGCCACTGCAGACCCAATTTTTGCAGGGATTTACAAGTGGCACCTACATTTTCTGCTTTTGGTGAAGTACAGCAACTGAAGGCATGAATTCTGGCTCCAGGTGCATCACTTAAATCAGCCACAGCACCACTGAAACAGCTTCTAATTCCCCCATGGATTTCTTATTAGAAAACCAGAGTCCCCAATGGCAGTGTGCTACAGACAGCGTCTGCTCTCCAATTATAGTCTGATTATACAAAATAATAAAACTGGGGGCCTTTTTTTCTTTGCCTCCTGGTATTTCCATCTTCAAAATACACTTGGGGGCTGTTTCTAGCTTTTTTTACCATAACCAGCATTTATTAGTATTTTATTAGTATTTAAAAATGCGATGGAAAGTGAATTTCTCACCTGATCTCTGGTCCTCTGGTTCCTGTAACCTTTTCAGAAGCACTGAAAGCATCATGATGACACTGATGGTGAAACAGCCAGACTTTGCTATGGCATGAAAGCAGCAAAACACCCCTAATGCAATAACTGAGTAAATCCCACAGGAGCATTTTCCTCACAAATGCCAGGTCTTGTGCTACTGGGCAGGACAGGGAGCTCCCAGCTGCCTTTTGCACTCTCGTGTCAGAGAACTGGCCAGGTAAAGATGTAGCTGATAATACACATCACCTCCATGTGCAGAGGTTTATCCTTGGGTCTGCTGTGGCTTTCCTGTTTTTGTCCTGAAATGGGGTAGGTTTAGATTAGATTTTAGGAAGCAATTCTTTACTTGTGAGGGTGTTGAGGCACTGGAAGATATTGCCTGGAGAAGCTGTAGATGCTCCATCACTGGAGTGTTCAAGGCCAGGCTGGATGGGGCTCTGAACCAACTGGTCTAGTGGAAGGTGTTGCTGCCCATGGCAGGGAGTTTGAAACGAGATGATCTTTAAAGTCCCATCTAACCCAAACCATTCTGACATTTTCTCTTCTATGACCTCCTTACTAAGCGTTGTCTGAAGTCTGCCCAATGCTCACAGTTTTCTTGATGAGTGTCAGCTTCACCACTGAGGTGTTTCTTCTGCTCCCTGGGTGCTTCACAGCTGTGCATGAAACTGTTCTAAACATCCTCCTTCCTTTTGTCAGCTGCTTTCCCTGTCTGTTGAATGGCCCTGGTTTTGGCCAGGTCTCCCCATGCTGACCAGGGGTACTCTCTGACTGCACAGTGGGTGCATGGCTTGCAGGAGGGGTGGGTTTGGATCCAATATCTGGCAGTGAGCTCTGCTCGTGTGTCTGGAGGGCTGAGCTGCAGTGCACTGAATATCAGACATGAAATCAGCCGTCTGACTTGCTCTGAGCTCTCCCAGCTACTTGTAACCCATGTTTAACACCAGGCTTTCCATGGAACTCTTCCTTTTCTCCCTGTGGAAGGGGTAAATGCATAAAGGCTCTGTTTTGAAGGGATACTTTAAAAAGCAGAGGGATGTTCCTTGACCTCTAACCACAAGGTTTTTCACCCCCAGCTGCTGATGCAGGAGCCTGTCCGAGGCTTGCTGCCCTGTGATTGAGTTTCCTCCCTGACCACGGGGAGCACGAGCATCCTGACATCAAGCAGAGGCAGGTGGCCTGTAAAAAACGTTTTCCCTCTCAGCAGTGTTGTTTTAGTAGGCAGCACTTGTGTATGGGCAACACAAACATGGTCAGACCAAACCATGGCTCTGCTCTGATCCCATTGCTGGAAATTGGTTTTGTTAAGCAAAATGTTGCCAGCTTGGGGGGAAAAAAAAAAAAAAAGGAAAGTAAAAGGAACAAATGCAAAATTTGCTTGTATTAGAGATGCAGGGAAGCACTGGAAGTTAGGGGGATCACAGACAATTGAATTTAATTGAAAAATATGATTAACTAGAATGAGACTTGAATATGAAGATCTAATTTGAATTAAAGAAACAAGCCGATTGCCTGAAGAAAAAAATTGAAGATTAAAATTATTTTGTATAATATGGGTTCCAGTACAATAGATTCCAGCTCTGCTTATATAGGATAGCTCATAAAAAAATCCCCAACTCCACCCTCAAAGTGGTATTACCATTGAAATTGAATTTTTTTTTGAGATGGTCAGAGGGAAATGGGGCTCTTACTTGATCTCATGGGCTTAGGGGAGATTTGAGCTGTGGCTGGTAAATGGGAGAGCTTGATCCAAGACTTAGAGTTTCCCAACATCATCTCAGGTCTGGTAGCAAGGCTTACAGCTCCCACCTTACAGGGAGGGGGACAGAACACAAACCCTGAGAACAAGCCAGGGGCCAGTGACAGGTGGACCCTTGCCTCAGGAAGGACAGTGGAAAGAACATTTCCAGGACTGTCAAAACCTGGTGCAAGTGGCCCTGAGCAGAAGCCCCAGGGGCAGGCAGGGCTGGCAGCTCATGAGCAGTGGTCACATCCAGGCTCTGCTCCCACACAACTCCTGAGAAAATAGTTTTATGGAAAATGAATAGTCTGTATTCACAGCACAAACAAGAAAATTATATACCAGCAAGTAGCACAAATGGGAAAAATAAGAGCTTAATTTACAGCATTTTTGTAGAGTTATAAGCATCTTTATTCCAAGGGAGTTCTCCTCAAAGTGGCAAAATGGTTTAGTGCATCCCCCTGCAGCTTTTTTAATTTCCACTTGGCTGCTGCACCCTCTGCCACAGCATTTCCAGCCACCAGCATCCTCCTCCTCATTGAACAGTCCCATTGGCCACGGTGACACCGTTGTGGCCGTGTCCCCCTGCTCCCCACAGGCAGGCAGGATCCCTCCTCTGTGGGATCGTCATCTGGGAGCCCATGGGAGGCCACTGCCTGGCTCTGTGCTGGGAGCAGCTGGGCACTGGGGATGAGCCAGCAAAGGTCACTTGCATGTCACCGTGTGACACGGCTGGCCAGGGGAAAACTGCAGGCACACTGGGCAGCACGGTGGGGCACAGAGCCTGGCCACGGGCTGTCAGAGCCCTCATCCTGGGGCTGGGGACGGGGATGGGGGAGAGGGAGGGGCTTCAGGAGGATGGAGAGTTTGTTGGACTCTTTCCAGATGATAATTTTGACATTTTGTTGTCTCTCGAGGATTTTGAAGTAGGAATAAATGCAGCGTCAGTGCTCATTTGTACTGACTGTCACTGCCAGACTGGGGGCTGACCTGAGCCTGCTTTTAATGCATATTTAACGGGTGCAGGGTCGCTCATCCTCATCTTTAGCAGCTACACACCTGCACTTTGACACCACAGACCTGAGCTGATCACAAGGCATCCACTGCCTGGCCCTCCTCACCCATCCCTGCTGTGTGCCTCATTCCCAGCCTCTGCCCCACCAGCATCTGCTCCATCCCAAGAAAACACAGACAGGGATGTGTTTCCTCCAGTGCTCCATGGAAGAACATGAGCAGGGTAATGCACGTCCTGCAGGCTGGTCTGGTAGCACATCCCAGAGCTGGTGATAACCTGCTCCACACCCCAGGGATTACCCCAGATATCCCCTGCCCCAATATTGCATGAGGATCTCATTTCTGAGCAAAATCCAGCTGTGGTTTCATTAAGGAGGCTCTTGCTCCTTGTGCTCAATATTTAATTTAGCACAAGTGTGTGTGTGTTGAGTTCAGGGTGTTGATTAAGCATGACTTGAGATAGAGGGAAATTAGTAATATGGGAAAGTGCAGTCAGTATTTCATGGCAAAGAGTAATTGAGCTAACAGTTGACATATGGAGTTGTGTGGGCAAACTAATTAAATTTTACATCTTCCCAAGCATTTGTGAGTTTTATAAGCGTTTGATTTATATATTAATTAAACCTCAGAGTGAAATAAAGAGGACACAACTATTTATACTGCAAATGTGTCCATCAAGAGGAAGGGCTTTAATGTATTTTTGAGCAGATGCTGAAGCACCTCTGTGAGTCCCCAGCTCGGCTCAGTGGTGACATCCCCTATGGTGTCTTTTCCACCTCTTCATTATCAGGAAAAAGCTCTGTGCTTTTTGGTATCTCCCTGATGGGCTGCAGAGCCCAGGTTTCCCACTGATCTGTGTTCTTTGCAAGTAGTTAGTGAGAAATCTAATGCATGACTTAAATATTTTTCTGACCCATTAGTAAAGCACTGGAGGTAGTTATGGCATGTCCTGGGAAGATCTTGCTGAGGTTTTCTGGAGTTGTTTTATTCACATTATTTCATACTTGAAGGGAACTTGCATTGTGTTTATTTGCAGGTGGAGAGAAGGATGTGGAGCATTCGTGGTGATCAGCATTGTTTCCAGCCTGGTTGATGCTCTGTGGAAAGGAGTTCCTGAAGTTATAGGATCAGCTGTGCTCCTTGGGGTTTGCACCCTGGGATCTTGGGTGTGGAACCATTGCTGCAGCTGGGAGGAGATGGCTTTTGGGTTCAGTGACTGTGAGGAGTCCTAAAATGTGCAGCCCTGGCCCTGATTTTTCTTTCAGGCTGTTGTGCACTCCCCACCACTGACACATCTCTCCGGAGGGCAGCACACATCTCCCAGGTCTGTTTGAGTGGGCTGGGAGGCCAGTGCTGGGCTGGGCTGATGTTGGGGCAGTCCTGGGAGGTGCAGGGCTGGCTGAGGCCTTCTGGCTGTGCTGGGATGAGCTGAGAGCCTTTGTGGAGCAGGAACAGAGAGTTTTATTCCAGGGCTGAGTTCCAGAGCTTGGGCTACTCCTGCCCAGGGTAGTTTGGCTTATTGCTTCAGTGAGTGTCCCTGCTCCTCTCCAGAGCTGTTCCTGCTAAGCCTCCAAACTGCCCTTAGAGCCATGTACACTTTATTCCCAGGGGTTATGATGCCTGTAAACCCCTCTGATTCCAAAAAAAATAAAATAAGGAATTGCTTCTATTCTGCTCTGCAATGATGCTTCCCCAGCAGCACAGGCGATGGAGTCATGCCATAGCCCTTGCATCCCTTTCTGTATCCTGGCTCTGAAATTCTGGTGATACTAAAAAATAAATCTGCCTTTTATATTCCATGTTATTGATGGGTTATTTATTCCTCTTTTGAATGGAGAAACAGGAGCTGTTTATGTCAGCAGTGATATAGGATTCAGAGGACATTCGGTTTTGAGAGGGAAGTGGAATTACAGCTAAAACATGGCTATTAAAACTCCCTTAAATTTAGTGAATTAGTCAGGTTCATAACATATTCAAATCTAGAAATGCTGTGAAATAGATGGTAGCTCTATTAAGAGTCATTCTGTGTGCCACCCCGCTGTCCCACATGGCCTCTGGGGACTCCATCAATCTTGTGATGGCCAGTGATTCCTGTTCACAGTGTCAGGGATTAATATATTGGCCCACTGGAGAGGAGGAATTACAAAAACTTTGTGCTTGCGTGCAGATAGAAGATGAGGGGACAGGAGCAACCAGGACCAGGTTGGAATGAAAATGAGAGGAGAGGAGAGGAGAGGAGAGG
>VZDJ01000594.1:6931880-7043163 GCA_008694505.1 Cyanoderma ruficeps | reverse complement strand
ATCCGAAGGCTCCATGTCACATGGCACAGGGGGTCATGGTGCCTCCTGCAATGTTGCATTGCAAGCAGCATCTCCAACCCTGGAAAAATGCAGTCCACTGCCAGATATACCCTGCGGGCTCTGCCCTGGCTCTGAAAAAGGACTCACCGTGTGAGAAGCAAACACCTGCTGAAGCCTCTGCCTGTCTGCCTGGATGTGACTGAAAGGTGGTCTTGATGCAGGGACAACCTTATGGAAATCAAAGATACCTGGGAGCTCACTGTCTGGGATGAAAATCAGATTCTGCTGCAGGTACATGCTGGTGTTTGGGGAAGACCAGGGGCTAATTCACCACCAGCGATTAAATATCCACAATTAAATAGCTGATAGCAAGTGTAGCAGGACACAGGGTATTGATGATCCTTGAAAAACCTTGGGACCAGCATGCCCTTGCTAAGGATAACATCACCTGTGCTCAAACACTTTACCACATGGGATTTCAAGAATATTCAGCAGCAAAAAGACCTTTTCCCCCCTGTTCAGCCTGAATAAATACACCTGGGAACAGCTCACATCTCTCCACACAGCATTACATTTCACTGGCATTTTCACTCTGATGTTGGAGTACAATGTGCCACCAGTTTGTGCATTGCTCATCCACAAATCAGTGTAGCTGATTCAACACCTGGTACCTCAGTTTTGCTGGCAGTGCCAATCCATTCAACCTAGCAGTGCAACCAGCACAGAGTGAATTTTTGTTTTATATGATAATGGGACCTGCAGATCCCTTCTCTGTATGGTATTAAACTGGAATGTTGGAATAGAGTGCTTTGGAAACAGCCATGCGCTGTGGGATCGAGGGGCAGAGCTGGCAGATCACCTTGAAAAGGTCTAACTTGCTGTGCTGGAGTGCCAGAAATTGTCCTAAATGGTCATGTAGGCCATGGGGACTTTTGTGTAATGTCACCTGTAGAATCAAAAACCAACCTGCAGGACTAAATGGGTGAAGCAATGTGAAATCCAAGCAGCCTGTGTTCTCTGCTGCCACTGATTTTGAACAGGCACATGCAAGGCTGTTCTTGGATGTCCTGCATGCGTGCTGTTTGTCCTGCTGGAGCAGGTGCCCAGGCCAATGCAGCCCTTCCCGGGACAGGGGCTCTGAGGGAGGTGGGGATGCCCCTCCTGGGGCCTCTCTGCTCCTCAGCCTCCCTCAGCCCTGGTGGCATTGCTTGACTTTCTCTTCATAGTCCCCATGCCCCTAGCTGCTTTCAGAGTAGAGGAGACTGGAAGAGTGGCTCCAAAATAACATATAAACAGGAAGTGAAAGGTCAAGACTTCTTACAGAGTAATTTTGCCCAGAGCATCAGAAAACATACGGGATGAAAAGGGGTGAAGACTCATGTGATGATCAGCCACTGATCAGCTCCAGGTAGTGCAGCCCTAGCCCTGGGCAGTCTTCTGGTTTCTCTTTCCTCTCTGGTTTTTGCAAAGTGTCCTGTCAGACATCACTTACTGAGAAGACCCATGTGCAGTTTTTAAGATGCCGTCGGCTTCTCCCTGTTCCTCCTCCATCCTAATGTTAAATCTGTCACTGCACTCCATCAGCGTGCCCCTCTGCCTGCATCCTGTGTGGGCTCCAGATTGCTATTGATAGGCTGGAGAGCCACGGCAATCTTGAGGAAATTTGTGATCTGGTCCTGGCATATTTGACAGATAACACTCCAAATACAAATGTCAAAACGCATTTAGGTTTTGTCCCTTTTCTAACTTGCCCTGAAGAAAATGCAAACACTTTTTGACAGAATCAGTTCAGGAGCCTCCTCTAAGCCAGGCCCTGAGTGTTAGAAGAATCTGCCTCTTAAAGCCATATAGATCCACTGCTGCTGTATAAAAAAAATTCTTTACCTTGAGGCAGAATTACTTAAGAAAATCCTGACGTGATTAGACACCACTCTCTTCTGAGAAAAGAGTAACCATGCTATTAAAGGATAACTGAGATGCTGCATAAACTGACAGTATTTAAATTACTCCATGTCACAGTTCTGAAACGTCATTGGGCATGAGGGCACCAGGAAGGACTTGAATATTTTCTGGCTACCACTGTGCAGGTATTCTGTAGCTTGAACATGATCTGCTGGAAGCACTTGCAGGTGCTGTCACCACCCTCCACCTGCTGAGATGAGGAATATTTAGGCTCTGGGTTTGTAAAATTTATAAATGCAGGCTTGAACAATTTATAGCAATTGATAAACAAATAGCTAGCATTTTTTGGCATATGCTTTAGCACGCAGGAATTCCTCTTGCCTTAAATCAGTGTAATGATGTCAGTTAAACAATTATCTTACTTGTGGTGCCTAAGAGCCTGGCCTCATCACTCTGTTCAACGATGCACAGTTTAAACACAAAGCCAGAGTCTATATTTATATGCAAATACCATCAAGTTCAGGCTTAAATCACAATATTTTTGAAGTCAAGATCGTGTGTTAAATAATACCCCACTCGTGTATGTAATTATATACCAGCGGTGTAAAACCCTTCAGACTTCAACCCTAAACCACAGCAGGGAGAAGGGCTGAGCCCAGAGCTCACAACCCCGCTGGCCTGTGTAGATTTTGGGGGGCAGTATGAGTATTTTGTGTTAGCTCCGAGCCTGGATCCAACCAGCTTTGATAACTCTTGGGAATATGTGTGATTAACCAGCCCAGCCACAATATGTCACCAGCACTCCACACAAACAGCTCTGCTACTGCTGGAGAGCAGACAGAGAGGGAAAACATCACACCCTGCAGCCAGGAGAGGGAAAATAGCAGGAAAGGACAGGGAAGAAACTTGGGAGGGAGGTGATAAGGGACAAAATGGAGATTCCTGGAAAAATTATCATAGGGAAGGTGAGGTCAGGAGCAGGTTAGGTGGAGCTGCATGAGCATGAGAGGAGCTGTCCAGGCCCCTGGGATAGGCTGGGAGCACTGGGCTTTCTTTACAGGCTGTAAGTTAAAAGCACTCATTCCTTCAACTTTGCTTTCCATTTTGAAGGGTTGTTTTTCCTCCTGATCGTATTAAGCCATGCCTGTTGTGAACTGAAAACACTCAGTACACTGATTAATTCACATTCCCAGCGCTCCTCTCCTCTCTCCTCTCTCCTCTCCTCTCCTCCTGGCTTCGAGAGAGCCCCGCAGGAGAGAGGCAGAACAGCTGCGTTTAAACACAACACGAATCCTCTCATTTTCCAGCGAAANTCCTCTCCTCTCCTCTCCTCTCCTCTCCTCTCCTCTTTACCCACAAAATAGCTGTGTCAGAAATAAAATGCGTGACAATAATGGAGCCTCAGCAGTTACATGCAAGTGTTAAGAAAACACATCCCGATGCAATGAGCGTAGAGCCCTGATAGAGCACGACCTTTGTCCGGGGCTAGTAATCATTGCTGGCAGTGTTTGCTCACCAGGATTAGGAAATGTGGGCAGCCCATTAACCTGTGCCGCTCGGGATCCCCACGGCTGAGCATCGGGAGCACGGAGTGCCTGAAGCAGCCCTTCCGGCTCCCGGCTCCCTGCGCTGGGTCTCACAGCACTGCCAGCACCAGGGAATTCACTGCAGCTCTCCTGGGCTTGGAACGGAGTGGATGCCATGCAGCCCTATCCAGGGCTGTAGTGCAGCTCTTCCCTTCCTGGCTGTGGCAAACTCACCGGGCCGTGTGGCAGGGGAGCCAGACAGTCCTTCTGCAGACACCTGGGGATTTGGGAAGCCCAGCTCTGTGTGTTGGCTGGAGCACTGGACATGCTGATGTCACTGGATGCATAGCTGGGGTGATTGCCAGGCACTGCCTGGGATTTAAGCAAGCATAATGTATTCAGAAAGAGAAAAGAGGATGCATGTCTTCATGGATTTGCTGTCTTTTCCCTATTGGGTTAGAGTTTAAGAATCTTTAATTCCCGATTTACAGGGTAATATGCAGTTCACCTATAGATGTGCATTGGTGTGTTTCAAACATTCCACTTCGTGCCTTTATATGGGGAGCAAAGCTGAAGGGAGGGAGGAGGAAACCATTTCAGTCAGACACTTAAAAGCTTAAATCAGCTTGCCTGGCACTATATGGGTTCAGGGATGGTGTGGCAGTAGAGGTGTGGCATGAAAGCAGGTTTAATACCAGGGGAGTCTCACTGGGGAGTGGCAGCCCTGTCAGCCCACCCCAGCTGGGATGCAGTTCCTCTGGTCAAACCTCAGGAGACCCAGCAGCAAGGCTGGGGTCTCTGTAGCTGGAGGTGAAGGCTCAGCCAGCCAAATTTGTCATACAGGATAGGCTGAGATGTGTAAAGATGTGTTCTGGCTCTATTTTGGTATAAAACTATTTTTCTTCAAGATGAGCTACATAGTAAAATTATTTACTGGGTAACAAAGTGGCAGACACAGGAAATAAAACCAGAATATTCATGCTGTGTGATAGTAAGTGCCTGATTTAAAGGCTTGGTGTCTGAGTCTCTGCAAGTGACTGAGACAGATGTTCCCCCAGAGCACAGTGGTGTTATGGGTGCTCTGAATTATCCTCCTTTCCCCTCTCCCTCTGCAGAGACACTGGTTGCATGTGATCCCTGGAAGGAAGAAGATCTCTTCCTTGGTATCCAGGTGGATGCCCTGGTTTCACAGTTTCTGGACTATTTTTAGTTGTGTGCACTCATCCTGATCCCCTGCCCTGCAGGCTGCCTGCTGTGCTGGCTGGGCTGGTGGGAGTGTGATGGGGTGTCTGACACGGGCTCAGGGACATCAGCCCAGCAGCAGAGCCAGGCTTCTGCCTGACCCTGCCAGAGAGGTGAGACCTGAGCTCTGTGCAGCGGTCTGTGCAGCAATCCTGGGCCAATTAACTTGGAAAAGGATTACTGGGATGCCACTGGGATGCATCTGTGACGAGTTCAACCTCTGATGGGCGCTGTATTAGGCAGCACTGATGCTAATATGCAAAGCATCCCAAATTGTCAATGAATTAATAGAACTAGGAGCAGGAATGCCCTAAGGGTGATTAAAACATTTAAATCAGCATTGATTTAAGGCTGACAGCTCTTGTGGGCACTAGGGAGAAGGAGAGGAGGATCTGGGGCCAGGATCCCTGCAGGGGGGACACGGGGTGGGAATGGCCGTGGCGCAGGAGGCACAGCTTCCCAGGGAGGTTTATCAGGACACCCTGGAGGATACTGCTGTGCTAAAGCAAAGTGCAAGGCAGAGATGAAGAAAAGGCAATGACAATTTTGAAGTGCTTTGTTTCTGTTTTTGTGTCTGTGTTGGGGACGGGTTGTGCAGCTCAGCTCTCTCTGCAGAGCTGTCACTCAAAGGGAGCCTGGAGCAGCTCTGCGTTCAGGCTGTGACGTGAGGCCGGTGCTGCTGCCAGCCTCGGACACGTCACGCTCTCCTGAGCAGCCATACAGGGGTTTGGCTTGCTTAAAACAGTGTTTGAGTCCAGGGGACGTTCCACAGTGCTGGCTGCTGTCCTTCTGTGGCATCCTGCAACCACTGCTGGTGGATTGTGTTCACCTGTGCCCAGCTCCCTCCCACCTGCAGCAATGTTTTGTGTGCTCCTTGCCCCTCAGTCTCCTCACTGACAACCAGTGTGCCAGGAGGCAAAAATACAGAGGGATTTGGACCATAAAACTTTTGGGTCTTTCCTCCTCTTCATCAGTTTTGTCCCAGCTCTGTTGTGTGTCTGCCTGACTGTGGGGCTGAGCGTGACCTCGTGGAACTGAAGTGGCCAATGGAGTGTCACAGTCCCTGTCTCAACGGAGGCAGGTCCCTGCCTTGGCTTTGTGTTCTGTCAAACACTGCCAGAGTCCCAGACTTGTGTGGTGAATAACAAGGATGGTACTGAAACCAGCCAGGAGGTCTCCACACTCCACCAGGGTGTCAGCAAGAGAGCAAGACATCAAATGGGGCTGGGAGCAGAGCAGTGGGGACAAGGAGGACTTGATGTGAGGACGTGATTTCGCATCCTTGTAACAGCTGAAATTCAGTTTTACACCGTGTTGTACACAACTGCTCTGTCAGATCAACAAGAAAAGCCCACTATATCCTTTCAGCACTTTTGTTCTACATATTTTGCTGTTAATGGGGAGAGGAATTGAGGTGGGATTTTGTGGTGGCTCTGCAGGCTCAGCAATGCTGCATGTGTAGCAAAAAGTCCCTTCCATCCCGATGTGGGGCTGTGCCACTGTGCCAGCCGCATTCCACAAACAATTAAAACTGCTTAGTAAGACAGACAAATCACTTATTACATTTTCCACCCTCTCCTTTTCCATTTTTATATCTGTTGAGCAGGCAAACACAGCTTTTGCAGAAGTCCTGAAAGGGAATTTTAAAAGCCATCCTGCCCTCCCACTTGTTTAAATGTGTTTGTAGTGAGATTCTGTCAGTGCTGGCAGACTCAGAGGATGAGAATCCTCCAGGGATTTCCCCTAAATGACACTTTCAATGTCAGATCTGCATATGCACTGCATCAGGCACCATTTAGAGAGTACGTGTAGGATCCCAGCTAAAAGAATCACATTTGCTAATATTTTCCCTCGGTTTATTCTGGGTCAGTGTGCATTATAGAAGAGGCAGAGATGACCATGTTCCAGAGTTTGATGGGATAATGGCAAAGGGAGAACAGACAAGTTCAGAGAGATGGGAGATGCTGATGCAGTTTTGTAGGACAAGGTAGGATTTGCAGGGCATCATTCAAAATAATTGTGAAAAGTATAACCGAAATGGTGGAAGCAGAACAAATCTGAATGTGCTTTTTCTTTTGTGGCAAAGCACTATTTTCAGCTAACATTGATTTGATTTGAAAGGGAGTTCCAGTGGAATGAAGAATAAATGAAATATGAGCATTGTTTTCAGATTTCTTTATGATACAGAGTGATGTAGAAATTAACTTTACCCTTTTCTAAGTAATACAGACTGTGATGTCCACTTAAGACATCTAAACATGATAAGATTAAAGTTTTCACTGAATTATAACTTTACTCAACATAGGCTCTTTTGATGGAAGTTTTCCAGCCTGTAGTTGGTACAAACATGGTAATTTTATATTTGCTTATTTATATCAATGCAAAATTGCAGCTCAGAGAATATAGTTATTCTTGGGAATAAATTTAGAGAAATGCAGGTAATTAATCCACAGTATAGAAGTTGCTATGGATGTTTTGCCTAGAAGAAGCTCCATGCTTTGGAGTGGAAGCTCCAGCTTTGACAGCAGGGATGCTCTCCATGTGGTATCACCCCCATTTACAACCTCAGACCGGGTGAAGTGATAAGCCTGACAAATCTCAGTCACACGAACATCACAGAGAAAGAAACAAGGGCCTCAGTGGCTCCTTTCCCAAGGGCTTCTGCCAGCACCCAGCAGAGCCTCTGAGTGCTGACTGCCCCGCTCTGGAGGGAGATGGGAGAGACCTTTACTGATCAGGCTTTCCCTGCCCATCCCACTGGGGAGTGTCTCCTGGGCCCCTTCATGTTCCCAGGGTGAGGGACGGACCTGGTTGGGTTGTTGTTGTGGGGAGCTGTGTGGAGTGCAGTGTTTAAAGCGTTAAATGAGAGATGGGGGTTGGATTTGGTGTAGGTGACAGACCTCAGTGTGAGGCAGAACCACTGACAAACCTGGCTCCAGGCCTCCTGCAGGGCTGGTTCTCCAGCAGGATGCACTGTATTTAGCTCATCATCATCCAGAGTGGCAAAATCTGGGCTCTAGAACTCCAATTCCCCCGCCTGCATCTGCCCCCATCCTGAACTCTCCCTGACTCATGGAACTAGGACAGTTCCTCATCAGGAAGATTTATAAATCCTTTGCTTTTAAAAATCAGAGGAAAAGACACAGTGCTTCACTTCAAACTCGTTTCCAGGGGCAAGGTCTCCAAAGGCCAGAGACTCTCTGCCCGGTGCCATTTGATTTCTTCCTGCATTAGCATTACACGCTGGGATTTGGGCTGATGTACAAGTTTCTTTTCCAAGATGCCAGCCTGGGTTGGTGCTGTTTTGCCTGGGTTTGGGATGCAGGCTGGGAAGCCAGGGGCAGTGGGGAGCCAGCCCCAGGTCTTCTCTGCCAGCCATGCAGCAGTGACTTTGGGGAGAAGTTGAAGAAGATTGACGTGGTGTTGGAAACGACCAGAGCAAGGTTTGCTGGAGCTCATTTATTGTCACCTCCAGTTAGTGACCCCAGCTGACCTCAGGGGTGTTTTGAGGTTGCATTCATTAGTGTCTGTAAGAAATTAAGATGCTTCAGTGCTACAGCTGTGGAAAAGTACAGGATGAAATTTGTGCAGGATTTAGATGCACCGAGTAAGATGTGCAGACTGAAGAAGAACAGAATCCTGTTTTCTCGTGGATTTGCGCATCTTTCTCCCTCCGTCCACCTCCTCCCTCTGCACTGCAAACACCAGATGTGACATTCCTGGTGGCTGAAAGTGGCCTCCTTGGCTGGCCTGTCCTGCCAGAGATGGTGTAACCCTTGGGGACACTCTGTCTCCTCTCACCAGATTTGTGTGTCTCTGATGTTTATGACACTTGTAGGAAGGTAATGTTTTGAAAGGCATTGTCACAGTTTGGTTGAAGGTGTGGCATGGGCCTTACTCACTGATGGAGAGACACTGTGGTTACTCAAGTGTCATCTCTTCTTTAGTAACCTGGATAAATATCCTCCTTACCACCAAGGAGTAATAACCATCCTTGTCCTGAGGAACTCAGGGAGGCCTCAGGGGGCCCTGAATCTTCCTCCTTGCAGGCAGGTAAGGATGGAAGAGTGTTACTTTGATGTATATTTAATGTAACATATGCAACAAGGTAAGCAGGAAAATTGCAATTTTTTTAATGTCCTTAATTACATTTTTAGCTTCACATTCTCTTGCTCATTCTTAGCATCACTTTGGGGTCAACTGATACCACCAAGGTGCTGGTGCCCATTCAACAGTCATGGAGATGATTTGGGATTGGGCCCAGTGACTCAAAATAATTTTACTCCTGATGTTAACAAGAGCAGAATAGAGCTGTGAAAGTTTATAAATAACAAGAGCTGGATTTTGACTAAATCTATTTTTTTTTCTGGCATTCACCTTGCATATATTAAGACATTTCCATAAATAAAAAGAAAACTTAATAAGCCTCAGAAAGGTTAGACTGTTTCCACTGGATTTTAGGCCTGTTGCATAAATCCTACCCAAGTAATTCCATACTTTGTGTGGACATAATTTTTTACAGTACAAATTCTATTAACACATTCATGCCATACGTGCCATATATTAAAACAAGCAGCCTCCTGCACTCCCAGTAAATCATTAGCATCCATGCCTGCTTCCCAATTCCATCAGCATGGATCTACTCGGGCAGTGTGGTGGTGAGAGATCCTGTATGGAGCCTCAGGGCTGCAGAACCAGCCTCCCTGGGCTACATCCCTGCCTGCAGTGAGGCTCTTCCATGATAAANCCTCTCCTCTCCTCTCCTCTCCTCGTTGACAGTGATAACCTGGCATGCAAAGAATTGCTTTAATTTCCAGATGTCCTGAATATCCTGAGAATTTGTAAAAGAAAATTATCCTCTTTATCCTAATCAAAAGTAATTAAAAGTACACTGAAATAGAGCACAGATCTGTGCTTAATTCCAAATGTTTTGCACGTATAAACAACAGGAGTTGTTACTAACTCTTCAGCTCCAGAAGCAACAGCAGAGCCCACGTTTTGCTGTCACAGGTGCTTTGCAAACACACAGTCACAGACTTTCTGGATAGAATACTTTACCTTGGATAGAATACTTTACCTTGGTAATGGCCTGTGCAGATCAAAACTCCATAAAATAAGATGAAGTTTCATTGCTTGCCACAACCAGTGCCATGATTTAGCACTTCTAAGAATTGGTTTACTCTGCACAACAGGAGCGGTGCAAAAAGCCACATTCTCAGTTACTTTGCCTTGCAGCCTTGGAGCTGATGCATTTTACTTATTCATTTCACATAACCATATCCTTGCCATTTTTCCTTCCTTTGGACAGAGCTCTTGGCTTTCAGACAATTCCTGCAGGCCCTGCAGCAGTTGTGTCACCATAAGAAGTGTCACTCAGACTGGGAGCAGTCAGGTTTGAAAACCAAGAGCTGCCTGACTCGCATCCGAGGTGGAGCAGGCAGTGAGCGAGCAGACAGCAAGAGGGATGCAGACAAAGTCTTTTAGACTTAAGCAAGGCTTAATGCAGTTAAAACCAAGCCTTACATGTGGCTCTTGATAATGCTGGTAACAACTACATTTTTGGGACTTCTAGAAAGAAGTGGTCATGTCATTTTGATAAAACAGGTGTGCAGAATGAATGGTCTCATTTTCCCAGATGCGAAGTGTGATAAGGAGGGAGTTGGCATGTCCTTTCGGGGTAAAAACAAAACAAAACAAAACAAAATACCCCAAGAAACACCCCACATTAGATTGTTAATTTCTTGGGACAGGATCCATCTTTCATTTCTGGCACTCAGCACAAAAGGGTGCCAATGAATAACAGGCTTCCTGGCAGCTACCAAACCATGCAACACTCATGTGATATAGGGACAAGTGACAGCCAGCACATGCATCTGCCTCTGGGACTACTCAGATCAGTAGTAAAGGCACTGAGGATGGGATAGGGAACACTTATTAAAGATACAAGCACATGGTGGCAGGCTGAAGGAGAGGCTGAGAAGTCCAAATAGTAGTGGCAAATCATGAATTGCATGAGTAGACCAGCATGTCGTTCAGATGAGAAAAGTTGTGAATCATCCAAGAAAGTCCAGGGGGAGCAGTGAGAATGAACAGAACTCTAGGAAAACAAGCCCCAAATAAACAGTGATGAAGAAATGTGGGATAGACTGAGCGTCTGGAGCGTGGACTGACCAGGGAAGAAAAGTGGGAACTGCGTCAAGTGTGTGAAACACGCTGTAACAAGAAGGGAGGGGGATCACCTGCTTTCTCTGTCCATGGTGGGTAAGACAAGGAATTGGAGGCTTAAACTGCAGCAGAGAAATTAAGGTCAGATCCATATGAAAATTTTTTTGTGTATGGTCGATATTATGAAGCATTGCAACAGATTTCCTGAGGAGGTTAAGATGTCTGGAGAGATTTCCATGCGTTAAATCTTGATCATACCCAAAGGCAGAGAAAGTGGTGGAGCACACACCTCCTGGAGATGACCTTCTGCTACTGGGAATTACAAGAAGCTGACCTTGCAATCCAAGGCAGTGCAAAAAAACCCAAAAAAACCCACAAAACAAAACAAAACAAAAAACAAAAAAACCCCAAACAAACAACAAAAAAATCAGGTTTAGATCTCAAGTGTGGCACATTTCTTTTGCGAACCTACCCAGAGAGACAGTATTGTCTCAGAAGCCACCTGAACCTCAGAGTCTGCTTTCAAGGCGCCTTGTTTATGTATTCTAGGAATTCTTGGATTTTCAGAGAAATTACTGTCTGTTGTCACTGTTTGTGGTCACCATTGAGGACCCATTCTCAGGACAGTATTTTGGGTGTCATGTGGAATCACATCTATAGTAGTAAACTTTGTATTGATGGTGATATGTGGCCACACATCTGTGATGTTACCTTTTCTGTCTAGCAGGAACTAAACCAGATGGATTCAATATTTACTCCATCTCCAGCTTTGTTTACAGAGCACAGTTACAAGAGTCAGTGGGCCTCAGACCTACCACACGGGGTGGACACTTCTGGCTGACAGAAGTCCATTAACTCACACCAGGCTTTTATTCCACAACACATGGGGCGTTGGAGAAGGGCTTGCAACCCCGCTGCCCTTGGAGGAAGGTGACCAGCCGTTCCTTCTGTCATTGCCTCTCCTTCTCCTGTGTCCCTGTGGTCTGCAATTGGCCCTGCTTGCTCAGGAAGAGATGGCTGGAGGTGAGCACCTCGGGAGGGCTCTCCTCCTCCTTCCACCTGTTTTTCATTCCTTGACTCACTGGCTTTAAGCCGTAAGCAGTGACGTGACAGCTGAGTCACGGACACACCACCTGGATGCTGTCAGCATCAATCTCTCTTATAAGGATCATAGAAGAACAAATAGAGAAGGCTCTTAGGGCTTCTCATTCGTCTTCCTGCCAGCAGGGCACCGAGCCCTGCAGTGCAGTCCCCGGCTTTGGCCAACCTTGCTCTCAGAATCCCAAGCAACGGGATTCCACTGCCCTGCCCCAGGAGCCGCTCTGTGATTCAATAAACATCATTACCAAGGAGAGCGCTGCTTTCCCCTGATTATTATTTACCCTAAGTACTCCTAATGTGAGCAAACAGCTTCTTACTGATATCCACACCACAGGGTCTTTTTGTTTTCTTGTGAAGAAATTCAGCGAAGTTGCAAGATTGGAGATGAAATGTTTTATTTGTGTTCTGTTTAACAGTTTTAAGAATGTCACTGCTGCATGCATTGTTGTACACAGTGGATGAGAAAACCCAGGGACGCAGCCCTGTGCCCTGAAGAGCTTACACTTTTCATTTAAGCAAGATACAGTGACTGAGAATGACAAGCAACGAGAAGGCAGGACAAGAGTCATACGAGAAAGGTCAGGATGTTTCTAAATAAAATCCATTGTCATGCTTTTAATTTGGGTTTATATTGAAGACATCATAGATGGCTACATATTTTTGAGACAATTTCACCATGTTTTATTCAAACGTTTTTAATCTCACAAAGTCATCTTGCCTGCTTTGGTTTTGGTGCTTATTTAAAGCTTCATTTTTATAGAAATGTATGTTTTTCTCTCACAGTTACTCTTTCAGCTTGGCGGGGCTTTTGCAAAAACAGTTGTCACAGTTAGTCTGGTTATTTATTCCCTCGGTGTCTCAGAGGTACAGGAGGTTTTCTGGCTGATCCATGCCACTGGGCTGCTTCTCCTTGACCTTTGTCTCCAGCTCTCTGTGTCCTCTCTGCAACACCCCAAACTGCCCTTACTTCAGAGGTGGCAGTGAAACCTCTTCATCTGTTTGCCTGAGAGTAACAAAGCCCCTTCTCTCTGCTCAGACCTTACAGCTGCCTCAGAGCAGCAGTGGCTCCTCTCCTGGGCACCAATAAACCAGAGCAGAGTGTCACAGTGCCAAACCATCTGCCCCACCTCCTCCATATGCCCTCTCCAGCTTTCACACCCCACTCACTGTGAGGAGGTGTAAAGCCAATTCCTGCCATCCTTAACTTCGGGTTTCCAATCCACACATCTTCCTCTTCATGGTACTTGATTAGCAGAGGAGCACATTTAATTTTGGGGGATACAGGATATCATGGTAACTCGATGTTATTCCAACAGATGTCCATTCAATGCCATCTGTCCCACCTGTGGCTCTGGCTATTATTTCTTACTAATTTTAATCTTGTCTTCGCCTTAAGGGGACAAATTCTTTCTGGTACCTGACTGCAGGTTTAGCAAACTCCCCGAGGGAAGCCCAAATGCATTTCAAAAGCATTTTTAATGTGTGTCTTTCATCCTGGTGAAACCAGCTGTCCATGCACATCAATTGCCTGCAGCAATTTTTCCTTTCATGGAATAGAAATATTCAGCCTCCTAGTTGGGTATGGAAATTTTGCTGAATTGAGACAAGTGGTCCGCATAAATGGACTGAATTTAGTAGTCTGACTTTCCAGCCTCCCTCTTAGCTCTTCTGAAGGAAGTCATGAAGGCTTGAGAGCTGAGTCCTGCTGGGAATTTCAGAGGGCTTGGAACAGAGATGGCTGATTTTCAGCTGGAGAACCTGCCAGGGGTTTGGTTTTATGCACACACACTTTGCTGAGCAGCTTGGCCAAGTGCACACCTTGTACTCAGAAGGCAAGGGAAGGATCTCTTTCTTCTTCTAGACCTCCCAATTCATGTTAAAAAATATGCTTAACTATTACTTAATTATTTGTATTTTGTGTGGAAGGCTCTAGCTCAATTAAAAAAACAAATGCTTATTTGAATAGATAGTGCAGTTATCGCAGCAGTCACACTGGAAAAGCATTAGTTATCTAAGGAGACAAATTGAACAAGACAAATCTAGGGCCAACCTGTTTCTCCTCAAGCAGTTTGTAAACACATACCGAGAAGCAGAGAATTAGGAAAGAGCTGAACTTGCTCTTGCTGTAACCCAAATTCAGCTGGTTAAAGGCAAGCTCCATTTTAATTTACTGTTTCTAAGCAAGACATCATTCACAGCTAATGTTTGGCAGGTTGTGATGCTCATATCCTGCCTTTTCTTCAGGACAGTTTTGTTTCTCTCTAAACCTACTTTACATCTTACTGACGACCTGCTCTGGGAGCAGGGAGTTCCCAAACGGCTTGGAGCTCCTTAGATGTTTCCTCCACCACCTCGGCTTCCCGGGGCCAGCTATCAGCTGCTGCTCCCTGTACAGTTTCTAACAGTTTCCTGGGCACAGGAGCAGCCACAATACCTGGGACCAGGCATCCTCAGCACAGGCTTTAGTCACTGTCTAAGGTTGCTCTGTTCTCACAGAATTTGTCTAATCTTTGATGCATTAACTTCAGGGTGTGACCCTGCTGTGAGAGAAGGCAAGGGCAAAAGTCCCAGCGGGGCAAAAGTGGGAAGCAAGGTTCAGTTGCTCTGATTGATTTCTTCTGAGTTTTGTGAACAGTACCTATTTTGGGAATATGAAGGTATTTGGCTCTCACTGATCCTCTCCACACCTTTTGGTATTTCTCCAAGCAGTGCCCTGAAGGCAGCTCTGGGGTTTGTAAGCTGCTCTCTTGTAAACACTCAAAGGTGTTTGTCCTACAGAGAGAGAGCCAGCTTCCCTGTACAGCCAGTGGACGTGGCAAAATGCAAATAGCAGCAGTTCACGGGGGGGATCGATACATCCAACAAAGCCCGTGCAGCTGCAGTGTCTGTTTGGATGGTGTGGAAACTTCTCCTTGTGCAGGATCTCTAATGGACACTGTGCTGGTCCAGGGGGATGATGCTGGCTCTAGGGACAGAAATTTATGCATTGCTGCAGCAGCTCAGGTGCCTGCGGGCTATTGCAGCTCTGCCTTACAGACAGATAAGAGCCAGCTCCCCTCCTTGTTCTATGTAATGCAGTGCTTTTGCTGCTGTGCAGGACCTCATGCACCCACGAGGTCCATCAAGTGGGAGTAAACTGAGCTTTGGGCTCTTTAGACAAGTCCTGTTGGAAATCCTGGCACAGGTCATAAAGGAGTGCACCATATTTGTGGGGAATGATGGCTGCTAATGCAATAAACCTAACCATTTCTAAACTTTTCTCTCCATTAAGCAAAAATAATCACTGTCGTTACATTTTATATTTTGTGAATGAAAATAATATTATATGCATTCTGAACATTAACAGATTTGAATTTGCTTTTAACAAGAAATGTGAAAATTTTAATGTAAGGACTAGATGTATTATGTTTTACTAGCTGTTGAATACACAAGTTCCAGATAGTTAATTCTGGCAATGAGAAATAGCTTGTGGTGTGATAAAGGCAATGAATGAAGCACTTCAGAGGATCAGAGTGTAATATTATCCATAACTTCCATCAGTTATGACAAAAGACAGCAAAACAAAGCTACACACTGGGATGGATTTAGGACTTACTGACCTAAGGGTGCTGTGGCTTTACTCAAAGTAATCTTGATTTCAGCTTATTAAAAGTATTTTACCATGGCTCAAGAAGTCCATAAGCCATGGATTGATGGAGATTAAGAGAAAATACTAGGGTACTATAAGCATAGATTTACTTTGATCTTGACATTTTTGCTAAATAGGGTATCTGAGCTGGTATGGCTCTTACATCTTCAAGTTAATGGCCAAATCCAAAGAGTTGCTAAAAGAAGGAATTAAAGCAGAATATAAACATCTAAATCCAGCATTGAAATAAAAAGGCTCTCTCAGCTCCAGTCCAATCCTTGAAACACCTAACTCAGGAGGTTCCTACCTTCAGTCTCCAAGAACTTCGAATGTACAACAATCACCTTGCACCGGTGCCTGGAACCTCCACCTCCTCAGTGGGTCTGAATCCTGCTGTATCCTGCCAGAGTTACAGATGGTTCAGCTCCTGTTGGATTTGGAACAAACCACATGCTTGAGTTCATGAGCTCAGTTTGTGCTAAGGATGTGCAGCTGAGAAGGTTAAAAAGAAAGACTAAACCTTCTGAGAGAAAAAGAGAGCAAGTGCAGAAGAGTCTTTAGTTCAGCAGTTGGCATTGGTCTTTCAGGAACAGGAATTGTGTCCTCCTGGCTGGAATTCACAAACAGCTTCTGCAGGAAGACTGAAACTCCAGATCAGGTAGATGCTCTCACCACTAAACTAAAAATTATACTCACCTTTGATCTTCCTCTTATAGCTCAATGAATCTTTAATTCTTTTTATGCAAAGAAGAACAGGTTCAGCATAAGGGCATACAGTGCTCTCCTCTGCTCTCCCCATTTTCCCTGGCTATCTGGCACTCTGGAAGATTATTGTAGCTCCCCAGGGAACACAGGCTGGTATTTCTCAGGCAGCAAATCAAGCTGAAACCAGATCTCCTCCTTGTCACCCTGCTGACAGCCTCCCAGAGAAATACAGATGGCCAGCTGCAGCCTGCAGGAGTGTCCTGTGTTTGCCCCGGATGGACAGACTGCCCATATCCTGGAAGGTGGCTCGGCCCCAGTGGCAGGCATGGTTTGAATGCTCATCCCTGAGCTCCTTCAGCCATCAGATTGTTTTTTCTGTCTCTTGGGAGAGGGCATTTTACAGCAGAATAGATCCCAGAGAACAAGCTGAAGAAAATCCAACTCACAACACCCAGCATCGGGAAGTGTGAGACTACCCTCCTGAAAGACTGGAAAGAGTTTTAAAAACATGTTCCAAATCTGGGAAATGGTGAAACACTGGAGGAAACATCCAACCTCCCAGGCTGGTGTCCTCACCCCTGCCTTGTATATATGTAAGTGCATGCAATAGTTGTGAGAGGCCCAATCCAGCAGATACTCTGGAATGACTGTGGGAAGTGGATCTGATGGAGCACAATATCTCTTGAAGGTTACAAGCAACCCAAGGTGGGTGTGTGACTGTCCTTTGAAGTAGAAATTAAGGAATGGAAATTCTTGTGCTCCTGGAATTTTGAAGCTTCAATGCAAAGCATCTGGGTTCTTTGCCTGTCCAAATTTGGGAACTGTGTCTGAACTGTCAAGTGCTTCCCAGAAGGACAAGGTTCCCATATCCTTACACCACATCTGAAAAAGAAGTTTCAAGTTAGATCCATACAAACTTTTAGCTGCTTAACCATTACTTTGGCCCACAACAGCAATCACCAAAGCTCCTGCTCAGCCAACTTCCGTTGCTGAGGTCCAGACAGCCTTTGTGTTTCACCAGGGATGCCCTGTGGGTGCCTTAGCCCTCCTCGGGCACACCCAGAGGCGCCGGAGCCTTGCCAGCCCTCAGCAGCCAGCAGTGGAGCACCAGCCTGACTCCCTTTTTGGAAGATGTGAAGTGCTTTACTCTAAGAGGGGCTTCGGTACTTGTTACCCCGACTGAAGAAAGGTACCTCCCTGCAGGGCCGGCAGTACCTCAGACACTGCCTCATTAGCTAATTCCCTGCTCCTTGTGCTGCTGTGGTGCATCGCATTGCATATGGAAAGCAGGCTCCCAGCAGCGTACTAGCAGCCTGTATCAAAATTGTAACCTAAGTGTTGCCATGTGCCTTTTTGTGATTATATTCCAAATTACTAGTGTAGGTTCAGTAAATGGTGCCAGCTGCCTCGAGGATCATAGGTGCTACGTCTTGGGGCACAAGATGCATTGCATCAGTCAGGCAATAATTCCACGTCTCCAGGAATATAGATCCTACTGGAATTATACATTAAAGTCACATTGTGTTTACCTTAAAGCAATCTGACGAGGGATTAACTAGGTGATCAGTCCATCTCACCACATCACAGAGGAGTAATTAAATTATTCCCAAACAAAATTGCTAGAATTTGACATCTAATTTAACTGCTGATATCTCTGTAATCTAACTGCTGATATCTCTAATCTTTTCTTCCTACTTGTTCAAATGCTCAACCCTCCCTATTAGGAATAGTGCCGATTTTCTCCTGCAGAAAGTTAGAATATATTTCTTTTTCTTCATCTGACCTTGTTGGTTCTACGGGAGTAACAGACCCGGTCACATAAAATTATTCTGGCTTTGCAGAAGGGGCTGGTGAGCCCGTATTTGGAATATAGTTCCCAGTACTGGTTACCTCATTAGAGAAGTGAGTTGCTGCAAATTGGGACGTTGCAACAGAGTCCAAATGATGCAAGAACTTAATTATTTCGAAAAGGTTTAGAAAAGCTACGGTGTAGTTGCTGCCTCTGGAAAACAGGAGATTAAAGAGCCACTTTAGGGGGGTTTGCAGAGCTCTGGGGGAATAGCAAGGATTCACATACACGGGAAGAAAAGAGCGAGTGACAAATGCCAGAACAAAAGGGAAATTAACAAAAGCTTAAGTAGGGATGAGCAGCAAAGCAGTGCAATTTATTTGTGAATTTATTTGTATTTAGCACAGTTAATATATGGAAAATTATACTAAAGCTGGAACAGAAACAACGATTAGAAATCATTTTACAAGGCTTTAGACACGTGTGGGGGCTTAAAATAACTCTGTGAGATGTAACTCATAATTCAGAGGAGAGGAAAAGGACCTACGTCTTCCTCACAATCTCCTCTCTTAAAACATTTAGCTCAATTGTGCTAAGAAATAGACATAGTGACTTTAATGTGACTATCCGTACGATTCTCGGGGAAATGTTTTCATTGACAAAATTAATTTCCCTTCCAGCTTCAAGTATATAGATGTGGGTGAAAATAACCAGAGACACTCGAAAGGACAGGGCTGAACCTTGAGCTTAGCAACAGCAGACCAAAGCCCGAATAACTCCAAGAAAAATTCTGGATGCACGCGGGGATGTAATTTAGATGAGATCTGGTCCTGAAGTGCTGCACTCCAGGCAGAAAAACCTTGATGTCCCCTCCTTAAATTTCAAGAAAAACTGTCAAAAGAGTCCCAAGTCCTTTGAGGGCATTTCCACAGTTCTTGGAAGACGCCTGTGTGTCCCTATTTGCATGTGATGCCTCCAGGCCATCAGCTTCAGCAGGCGTTGGATCAGACCGGGCGTCTCGCTCCTTCGACCTGCAGCTCTGCCTGCTTTAAGACCAAACGGACTGCCTTCAGCTCCGGCGAGCCCGCGGGGAATTCACCCTTCTCACGCACCGAGGGAGCGCGGGACACCGGTATGCTGCCCTGAGGCAGTCGGTGTAATCCCTGCATCTCTCTTTTCCTTCCCTCTAGGACGGGTGCCTAACCCGCCGCTCGGAGACACGTGGGTGAGATCCCAACTTTCTCTCCAGGGGAGATCTCCGCAGGCAGTTTACGATGCCAGAGCTCCCGCTGTGCTACCGCCGTTTACTCGGAAAATCACAGGCAATTAATCACAGATTTCCCGGGGGAAAACCCACTTGATTTGGACCCGTCCTTACGCAGGGAAACAGAACACCGTGCTGTAACCTAACCTGAACTCCGCTAAAGGTATTTTTTTCCTAGAGGCTCTCCTTTCACTTGGCAAGCCCTGTCTGCCTTTGGAAAACCGGGACGGGTATAACGGACTGGATGTGTTGAGGAGCAAGATGCACCCGCGATGTTGTCCCGCTCGTCTTTGGGCCGCCGAGGCAGGACGAGGGGAGCCTGAGGACGCCACGGGGAACGCTCTGAGGTGACCTGGTGCCCGGCCGGGGCTGTCCCCGGGCCCCTCCCGCAGAAAGCGGGGGTGTGTGCGTGTCGGTGGCGGCAGGGAGCTCACCCAGCGGGACCGGCGCTCCGGCCGCCGGCCGGGCATCCCGCTGCGGGCAGAGGGATGGAGGGACGAAGGGATGGAGAGATGCAGGGAGGAAGCGGTTCAGGCGGTAGGTGAACGGGACAATGCGACGCGTCCCCGACCGTCCCGGTTTCAGCGGGGCGCAGTTTGGGCGGCACCCGCAGTGACTCCGCCGGTGACGGCGGGGCGGGCGCGGTCCCCCCCCCCCGCAGCCGGAGTGCCCGGGGACGTGCGGGACGCCCCGCCGCCTCTTCCCTCCCCTCCGCCCGCCCCGCCCGGGGGGCCGCGCCGCCAACGGCGCTCGGCGCGGCGACCGGGCGGGCGGCGGCAGACGGGCGCCCCGCGGACCGCAACGACGGCGGCGCCCCGGAGTCCCCCAGGCGGCTCCGCCCCGACCCCCCGCAGGTGGGTCCGCCCTGCCCGCGCCCCCCACGTCGGGGCGGCGACGGGGGCGGGAGAGCCCGTCCCCCCAACGCGGGACCGAGGGGTAGATCCGGGCGCCCGCTCGCCGAGGCGACGCCCCCCGCGCCCGCCCAGCCCCGCCGGGCGGACGGGGCGCCGCGTCCCCTCGGAGCGGCGCGGGGCGGCTCTCGGCGGCTCTCGGCATGGCGGGGCTCCCGGCCGGCCGGCGGGCGGGCTGAGGCGGGGGCCGGGCGGGGAGGCGCCGGCGGCGGGGTCTCACCGCCTCTTCTTGCCGTCCCCCGCAGGGAGCGGCCGGCCCCCCGCGCCACCATTGCCTCGCACGGCAAGGAGGACCTGCTCGCCGCCGCCGCCCGGCTCTGGCAGCGGAGGAGGCGGCTGCTGGCCGCCGCCGGGCTCGCCCTGGCCATGGCCGTCGCGCTGCTGGTCGCCGTGCCCCTGCTGCTGCTGCAAGCGCCCGCCGACACCGGCGCCCACTACGAGATGATGGGCACCTGCCGCATGATCTGCGACCCGTACAGCGGCGGGCGGCCGCCCGGCCCCGGCAGCACCGCCGCCGTGGAGGCCCTGCAGGACCTGGGCGCCAACCCCCCGCCGCCCTTCGTCCAGGGACCCAAGGGGGAGCCGGGCCGGCCGGGCAAGCCGGGCCCCCGCGGGCCGCCGGGGGAGCCGGGTCCGCCGGGTCCGCGGGGCCCGCCGGGGGAGCGGGGAGACGCGGGGAAGCCGGGGCTGCCCGGGCTGGCGCTGGCGGGCGCGGGCGGCGGCGGGAGCGGCGGCGGGGCGGCGGCGGGCGGCGAGGCGGCGGGCGGGCTGAGCGCCGCCTTCAGCGGGCCGCGCATCGCCTTCTACGTGGGGCTCAAGAGCCCCCACGAGGGCTATGAGGTCCTCAAGTTCGACGACGTGGTGACCAACCTGGGCAACCACTACGACCCGACCAGCGGCAAGTTCACCTGCCAGGTGCGCGGCATCTATTTCTTCACCTACCACATCCTCATGCGCGGCGGCGACGGCACCAGCATGTGGGCCGACCTCTGCAAGAACGGCCAGGTGGGTTCCGCCGCTCCCCCGCGCGTCCTCCCCGCCCGGGGTCCCTCGTTCGTCCCCGTCCCGCGGGCGCGGCACCGGCCGCCTCCGCTCCCGGGAAAAGAGCCAGCGGGAGCATCCTTCGCGCCGTCGGGGCGGGGGTGCACCTCTAGAGCCGCCACAAATTCCGAACTTGCAAACTTTCCTGCCGGATCGGGAAGAAGGAGAAGCGAGGAAAGGGGCGGGAGGGAGGACACGGGGTAGTGGAGGGGTTGGGAAAGAGAGACTCGGGGCATTGATGGAGGGTCTGGGGAGACGGATGGAAGGGCCGGAAGAGGGGTACGTGGAGGGCTGATGGGGGGGCTGCGGAAGAGTGACTCTGGGGGCTAATAGGGATGCTGGGCAGGCAGGGCAGGGAGGCTGATGTGCCCAGCGGCTGTGTTGGCAGGTGCGGGCCAGTGCCATCGCCCAGGACGCAGACCAGAACTACGACTATGCCAGCAACAGCGTGGTGCTGCACCTGGACTCCGGCGACGAAGTGTATGTCAAGCTGGATGGAGGCAAAGCACACGGAGGCAACAACAATAAGTACAGCACTTTCTCTGGCTTTCTTTTATACCCTGATTAACACACAAGTGACACGACACACCTGGCCCCGCCACTGATGCACGTGGGGCTGTTTGGCAATTCCATACCCCATCGTGCTGCTGTTCCTGCTGGTGTCCACTGTCTCAGCGGGTCACTTTAGCTTCATTATCAGTTTGTATGTTTTTATTTTCACCCCTGTGGCAACGAAATAGAAATGAAACAAAGTGAACCCCCTTCCTTACTCTCTCCCATTTCTTCTGACCCCCACTCTCCCTTTGTCTGCCTGAATGTTTCGTGTGTCACATGAGGAACTTGGCAGCTTGGAATTGTCAAGTGGTTCCAGGAGGGTTTAAAAGAGCCCAGAGTTTGGACTGTGTCACACACGGAATTTGAACAGGTCACGTTTTTTCATCAATAAGTATTAATGACGGTGATGAATTTTCAGATCGACTATTCACGAAGTGGGACTGGATCATAACTGTTTTTTCCTCTGCTGCTTTGTATGGGGTCAAGTGTAAACTTTTCTTTCTGTGCACTGCAATGCTCGTGTGAATGATGGTGTCATTAACGTCAAACCTGTTTCTGTCTGCAAAAGAGTTTGGTCATTGACCACAGCCACCCAAATACCACATTAAATTATGTTTTTAGACAATGCCTTCTTGCTTTCTGTCTCTTCCAGTGCTACAAAGGAGCACTGTGGTGGTGCCACAGGAGGGTGGGAAGCAAAGGAGGGGGTCACTTCAGTCCTTAAGTTTACAGTACTGTTTAAAGTTAGGATGGGGTTCCTTGCCTAGGTCTTGAATATGGTTCAAGGGGGCTGGGAAGAAGTAGAGAGAGAGAAGAAAAAAGCTTCACCTTTAGACAGTTTTGTGAAAAGAAGGCACACAGTTATCAAGGGGTGAAAGTGGGGGTGTGGAGTGAATCTCCTAAACAGATTTACTGGGTTAAAACCTGATCCAGAGGTTAGTGAAGTACAGGAAAAGCAGTTTAATCAGTGATTATGGAAAGCCATGCTTCTGTATCATGCTTGACAAATGTTAAGAAGGCAGCAGGGGAGAGAGTTTGTCTAAACCCTTGCAGCGTGTGTATGGGTTGGAAACCACACCTGACTGGGGCTGGGTCTGCACAGTGCCCGAGGCACGCTGGGTGAGAAAACGCGCTCAAGACTGATGGATTCAGACCATTTAGAAGGGTTTTCTCCTGATGGTCCTCTGTAAATCTCAGCCACCCTTGGTCTTTTTTCAAAATGCACAGGTGTGTCAGTAGTGCATGTGGTTCTGAGCCTTTGGTGGAGGAGGTGCATTTTTCATCATCACCCCAGTAGGTAACCTCCTCAGTTTGGGTAAATTGGGACTGCTCTGCTGAAGCTAAAAGAGCTAAATTGATTTACAAAAGCTCTTACTTTCATTTTGCTGTCTTGTCATTTCATTTTTCCCTCTTGAAGGTCTTACCTCCCTATCAACTCTGCCCTTCGCAGTGTTAGTGCAGTTTCACAGATAAGAGAGACAGGAGCTGGTCTGAGACGGCTCTGCCAAGGCTGGAGCTTTGCCCCTGCCCTGATGTTGCAGAAGGAAAGGGAGCCACAGTCAGATGGATTTGTTCCAGCCCCACTTTGGGGCAGCCCCATGATGACCAAGTTCTTAGAGTCACTCCTGTCTCCTACCTTGTCCTCAGTGGGTATTGTCTTCTCGTTGGCTGGAGGAGAGGGGTCAAGGGGAGACAGCAATCTTCCATCCTGTCCTCAACAGCCCCTGCTGAGGGAAGCAGAGTTCATAACCAGGTACACGTGTCAGACACTTATCAATCTCTTATGTCTTGTCGATTTGTACTATTTAGAATATGATTAAAACCAGTGTCTGAGACCATCCAAATGAAGTATAATTGCTATGGATCCTCAATTCCCACCGGATTCGTAATCCTTTCTGACTATTCCTCCCCCCTCCTTCGATGAAATGGAGCTTAGACACAAAGCCCTTGGTTTAAATTTCAAAAAATTAAAATTGACATGCAGCAGCATTAGCAGGAGCCAGGAGGAATTCTAAGGAGGTGCCTGGGCTCTGCTTTATCCTTTGCATTAAGAAGCAATTTGTACTTCTAACAAAGACCCAACTGTTCCCCCTTGGCAAAAGGGCAATGAAGATGCCTTGCAAGGGAATTGCTGTTCACAATACTTAAACAAATTTGAATCTTAGATTTTTAAATCTGTATTCCCTGGTGGAGCCTGCTCCTCTCAATTCAAATGCAGGGCTGGTGGTGTGTGCCTGCCAAGGTGTCAGTAGCTAAGCGGATGATGGATTGATGAGGCAATGGGAAGACACAGGCTCACAGTGGCAGTTTGCCCCGACAGTGATCTATGTATCTGCACATTATCAATGTCATGAGGAGGCTTGAACCACCCTCGCTAGATGTCTCATTTTCCACTTATCTCTTATGTACTAATTATCAGGCTGGATTATTCCCCAGGATAGAAAAAAAAAAATTGCTCATTGCCACTCCACTGACAGTTTACACAATCGATAGAATGAACGTCTCCCTCAGCTGCTCACAGGCTTTTTTGTTTCCTCTCCTCATTGCCGGGTCTTCTGAGATTGCTTTTGTGGGGGGGTTGATGGCTCTCACCCAGCATCTATGGCAGTGATGCTTGGGCAGGCTCCTCTGTCCCAGTCATCTTGGTGGGAGCTCAGTGTGTGGGTTGTTTCTGAAGTAACACAGGGAAAAGCAATTGGGAGATGGAAAACTTCAGTGCTCAGTGGTGCAGTTATCCAGAAAAGCAGAGGCAGCGCTGCGGGTGGGGACGGTGGTCCCTGTGCTCCCGGTGGCTGGGGGTGAGAGCAGGGTCACACACGGTCCAGAAAACAGCCTGAGGTGGCCTTGTAACCCTCTGGGCTTCCACTGAGTCTTCCTGCCCTTGGGAATGGTCTGTGGGCTCTGCACGTTTCATGTCACAAAGAGAAGGGGTTGTTTGTGAGGGGGATACCCTGGTCCGCAGGTTTGGATGGACAGAGGAGAATTAAAGTGTACTCAAGGGGCTGGCTTCAGCTTTCTCTGGGACTGGCTTTCCCAAACGATACTGCATCCCAAACATTAGTGAGTGTCTGCTCTGCAGGTCTGACCCCCCAGAGATGTTATTTACTTGATGAATTAAGCAAGTGCTTTCAAGAATTGGGACATCATCAGGTGTGATGTGGATAGGGAAAGCCCCCAGAAAGGAGTGGAAGATTGGAGTTTTAGACAAAAGGTGCTCTTTGTTTCTGTGCCCAGCCATGTGCTTAAGTTAAAATCATAATACAAAACTTAAGATTAAAACAAAAACAACAACAACAAAGAAAAAAGACAGGTGTTCATGCTGTCAAAGTAACTTAGACACTGCACCAGCAAATCCCTGATGTTTGTGCTAGCAGTGTTCACCTTCACCTCTGCCTGGTCAGTCCTGGCTATGGAAGGGATCCTTGGAGCAGAGGTGAGCACGGAGATGTTGAAGCACACAAACTTCGTGAAAGGGGAAATGGGGATGCTGCTGAAAGCCCTGAGGGGTTGCCAGCCCCCCCTGGTCTGTGGTTGTTCCGAGGAGGATGTTCAGGTTACTCCTCTCTCCCGCAAGCGAGTGGATTTCTGCTGGCCACTCGTTTTCTTCTGTTTTGACTTTCACTGGTTTGGGAAACTCCTGGCAAGTCTCTAGGGAGATGAGTGAGGAAATCCTGCTTTGTCTAGGGTGAAGAGGGTGAGCTGCTGGTGCTGAGTTTTCTCCAGCCAGGGTACAGAGTTGAGGAATCCATGCTGCAAGAGCAGCTGGTGTCGGGCGTGCTGTGCCAAGTCTGGTGCCTCTGTGTTTTCCAGGATCTCAGCTTGCAGATTTCCTCCTTGATGCTCATTCCCTTGTGGAGCAGGGTCTGGGGCAGGGGCTCCCTGTCTCGCAGCAGCAAGGACAGTCCCATGTTGGGTTCTCCTCTTTCTCTTTTGCTGTATGAAAAGCAATGCATTGCTTTTTGTGCCTCGCGTCTTTACACACATGCATTGAACCACGCATTGGTCTTCGTCTTGCAGCTTTTGAAACTCACTCTGAGCATTTTTCTTGGTGATTTAATGCTTGTTTATCTCTTTGCTTGATTCCTTCAGTGGCTCACAGTGCCTGGACAGGTTTAATTTGTGAACTCAAAAAGTATGGAGGATGGGTTTTGGTGGATGCTCATGTGTTCTCTTTCTGTTTATGCCACAGACTAATTATGTTAAGGGGTTTGTGACAATACAGGCAAAATGGCATATAAATCTATTCCAAATCTGTGTTAAATACATTTTTGTTTGTAACATGCTATTTTTTTTCCGTTTTGTGATTGGACTGAACTCTGGGAAAAAATCCTGTTAAAATCATGTGTCTTAGTATTGTCTCTGGGATAAAGAAACCTGTCAGAATAAAATAAAGACTAACTGAATCTTCACTGACTTTGAGACTGCAAGAAGTTTGGTTCTTTTTACTGTGAAAGCCTATATGATGCAGAGACTCGGAAGATTAATTACAGACAAGAGAGGTAAATTGTTACCGTGTGCACACCCTGTCAGTTTTGGGAGAGAGCCTGCTCTCAGCTGGTTTCACATTTAATGGCAGAAAGATGTTCAGCTTGTTTATAAACTGGAGGTAACATGCAAACAGGGACCCATTTCTCTAGATCAATCCCGTGCCAGTTCAGAGGTGAAACCCTTGTTCGCAGAGCAGGTGCCACAGCTGCAGGGGAGGAGATACTTCACTATTTCTTGAGCCCACTTGCTCTAGAATGAACTTCATTTTTGAAGGTTGTGGGGTCGTTGCAGCAGGGACATTAAAGGGGTTGAGCTCCTGATTCCTCTCTGTTTAGGACCAGTTTGTTGATGCCTCAATGGTAAGTTACAAGGGGCCAGTAAAGGGCAGGGCTTGTTCCCTGGACCAGCCAGGGGAAGGGGCATTTCCTCCTGGGTAGGCTGAGGCTGGGGAAGGACTTGGTGTTCCAGGCTTGAACATACATTGGAATTCCCCTTCTTTCCCCCTGCATTTTAGGCTGAAGCCTTGAGAGCTGGTGGTTTCAGGTGAAAATTTGAAGGGTGCCAAGCCACTGTTGTGTCCTGGCCCCTGCCGCAGAGTGCTCAGCAGGATTTCTCGAGGTTTTGCAGAGCATAATTCAGAGGTAGCTATGAGTGATGATCCTGTTTCCTTGCAGAAAATGCCACAAATGCCCACAATTTGGGTCCTTCCAATTATAAAATAGCATGAATTAACCATTCAGCTGTGTGGCACAGCTCTCCCTATATCCCGATAAACGGGAGTAGATTTTCTTCACAGGGGCTGGTGGCATATCCCTCTCTGTGCATTTGCTCCCATTTTGGGGTTTTTTTTTGGCACAAACTAGGGTAGAAACAGAAAAGGCCTGCTTGATCTCTATGATCTGCTGCCCTATTAATGCAGGATTATTTCCTCCAGTGCTCTGTGAGCACGGTGACACAGAGAGCATGGCTTGCCTGCAGCCTTTGACTGCGCTCCTCCCAGCGAGGGCACATTCACATGATCCCGGCTCTTCCTTTTGCTTGCAGCTGCCAGATCATGTCCAGAAAAACAAACAAAAAAATGTATCCAGCCCCAGTCTTGAATGCAGCTGAAATGTTTTCTTGGTGGCATTTCTCTTTGTCAACAAATTGCTTATCACTTAAGCGTTGTGTTGTGATCCCCATCCCAAAGAGGAGAGATGTGCTGCTGAGAATGGGGGGGAGGAATGCCCAGGAGAATAACTTGTTTGAAGATGTGAGCACAGGCTTTATGAACAATGATTCTTTGTCGGATCTTAGCTCTAAGGTGCAATTTCGGCGGTATGATAATGCAGAAAGTGTTTTAAGTCCTTGGGGAGGAAGCTGCTTTTCAGGTGGTGTCTTGCTCTTCCCTCATTATTGTCACGCCGTTCCTGAAGCTTTGTGTCAGTCATGCTGTGCTGCAGCATGTGAATGCTGGGGGTGATGGAGATCAGATCCAGGTGGATCTCTCTGTTTTGTTTTGGTATACAGTTGAATTCTTGACATTTGCTTCCCGTTCTTCAAGCACCTTATTTTTCACGGAGCTGTGCTGCTTGGGAGCTGGGAGCCTGAGGGCCAAAGTTTGCTTCCAGGTACACTTATCTGATTCTTTTCACACCGGAGTCAGAATCAATCCTTAAGTACATTACATGAATCTTCCCTCAGATTGCCAGTGTGGCAACTGGTTAAATAGTGTTTGGGGATGTAAGATGAATCTCAGTTTTTGTACCTTAGAGGTGGAAGTGGTTCAGGTCCATTTTTTTGTCCTGCCCAGTAAGTGTCACTATGTAAATGCTGTTCAGAAAAAACACCCCGAGAGGGCAGGGCAGCTCCTTTTGCCGAAAGAGAGGTGTCAAATACCTTTGAAGCTCAGCTCCTCCAAGCCCCTGCTGAGTGCATCTCTGCAGCTGAAAGAGCTTGGATCGTAAAACTTCAGCCTCCCCTCTCAAAAGGCGAAGCATCCTTGAGGAGTAACACTGCTGCTATTTATCAATTTGTGCGAGAATGAAGCCTGAATACTATTAGAGCTGAAACACTAATTAAGCCAATAAATTCCTTTGTCTTTTTGGGTGTGTTTGCAATTAATATGCAAAATCCCATTGATTCCAGCAACTCCATAATTCACGATGCAGTGTTATTACATATTGACGGCGTACCCTGTGAAACATCCAAAAGACACTGCTGTGCATAGTAAGAATCCTGCTGTGATCCCAGTTAAACTGTTACAGGCTGGGTGAGTCACAGCACTCTACCAAGTTCTTCCAAAAGCTTGGCCGTCAGTGGAGGGGGTAGGAAAACCACACAGAAATGTGTCTCTGCTGAGCATACCCAGTGTCTCAAGGGCCATTTGCACTTTATATTGCTTTCAGAATTACAGTGGGAAAAAAAAAAAAAGGAAAAATGTTCCACCTGATCCTAAAAAGAAAGATTGAAACTGATGCAAATAGAAACACATCTTAAAGGAAATACGTATTTGGATCAAAGCAAGGCAGTTCTTTAAAGCTGCCTTAGCTTTAATTTGCATCTGATGAGACAATCTAAATAATCTTTCCTTAACGTTTGTTCTAAGCTATGAGAATGGAGACAGGACAGAAAGGCTTCTGAGAGATGAAACTGCTTCTCTCTTCCAGGGGAACACTGTTTTGGCATCCTAGGACAGAACAAGAGTCCTTGACCACTGAACCCTGCAGTGACTCTCTGCCTAGAACTGCCTTTTGCAGCCTCAGTATAAGTTCTGCCCAAATATTTTTCAGCATCCTTCTCTAAAGCAGCAAAATCAGGAGGACACTGTGAGGAATGACTGGCTCTTAGTCTCAGAATGTTTAATTGAGAGGGCTGCCTAGATGAGGCTTTGTTGCTGTTTTTTTTTTTACATTTGGACTCCTTTGTGTCCCCAGGTCTGCAGCAGCTTTGCTCTCAAGGTGGAAGGGCTCAAGAAAAGGGGTTGGTAGAGTAGATATTCTTCATGGGGTTGGTCTGATCCCCATCAAAGCAGGGGGCCAGGTGCTCAGTGCCTTTGGTGAAGCAGGAGTCAGGTTAAGCTTAATCTTGGGCTGTGGTTTGATTGTTGTTTTCAGTTCTCAGGAAATTATTCAATTTGGTCTTGGCATAATCAATAAACCTCTGTATTGATATGTGCAGCCTCTGGAGCAGAGCATGGGATGGATGTGCTTTTAGTTCAGAACAGCACAAATCAAATACACAGTTGTTGAATTAATTTGTGGTTGGTGTGTTCTGATAACTGCAATTCTGATTTGCTCTTCCTGTTCCTACTGACACCCTTCTAAAGGCAAAAAAAAAAAAAACAACCCAAAAAAAAGGAAAAAAAAAAGAAAGAAAAGGAATCAGTGAGGGTAAAACTGAAGCAATTGTAGATGCATTTGATCCCTATGTATGCAGAGGCTGTATGACAGCTTTAGAGAATGGAAGATGAACAATATACAGGATGCTATCTCTGATTTCAAAGACAGAATGCCTGATTTCAGGCACAACGATAAAGCAGAATTCTTGATAGCTTGTTCAAGCTAATTTTCTTCTGAGTTAGTGCACTAACTACCCACCTAACCACAAGCTGTCCTTTTGCTTTTTCTTTTCTATTAGTGGACTAATAGGATTGCCAAGCTTTTCTTTCTAGATGGGTCTTAAATGGGAGGCAGTTTGTTTCGTGTACGAAAGATGCTTGGGGAATCAATTTATGCCAGCTTGTAGCCACCGGAAACCTCTGTACTTCAGCAGACTTTAAATTGAAGAATGGAGCTTGCTCTTCAAACTAGATTTCTCAAACGACTTACTCCAAGCAATAGAAAAGCAAACTTGTCAGGTAGGCAGGGATTTTTTGAGGTATCTGTATGTGTTTATCACTTGGTTCACTTCTGGAAATCTCCAAGTGAAATATGGGAGCCCAAATTGCTTAAGAAGGTCAAAGGAGGTGAATATAACAGTCCCCTCTGGCCTAAAAAAATCCATTAATTGTGCTGCCAAATGGAAGTATGGGCAATGGCAGAGACGACTTTTAAAAATTTGTCTTAGCTCTTACCAGCTGGTGGTGGGAGGGAGTGAAGTGAGAAGAATAAAATGATTTTGGGGTAGGATTGAGCAATCACCTCTGTCTGCAAAATGAGGTCCACTTCTGCCCTCAGACCTTTCTACAAGGCACAAATACAAGGGCAAGTCTTCCAGGGGCAGAGTGGCCTGGTGATTTCCCATGTGTTTCCCTGCAGGTTTCACTGCGGGTAGCAATTCCTCAGGCAGGCATCAGAGTTGGCGTCAGGTAATGCAGAGAAAACCGTGGATTTAACAGATGTGAATCTGTCTTCTTCCTTCCTCTCTTTTATTCCTCACAAATAAGAAAACTATCTGCAATTGTAACAAATGACATTCAAAATGACTGTGGAAATATCCTAAATATTGATGATATGATTTGGTTGAATACAGTGAGTTCAAAGCCTGCTGGGTGTTGTACCAGGAGACCAGTCAGGGATTGCCAGGAGGAACAGTGTTGTGTGGGACAGTGCCAAAGTGTGTCCTGTGCTCTGCTCTGGTCACTGCCATCGTTAGTGTTGGGACTCATTAAGCAGAAGACTTGTCTGTTAAATTTGCAGATTGCATAAAGGCAGAGAAAAGGTTTAACCACAAAGTGGCTTTAACAAAACAGAGGAAACAGATGTAAAAATACCAGGAGAGAATTAAAGAGATGCAAGTTACCTCTACCTGGAGGCAGTCCATGGCATGGACATGTGCTGGAAAGTCAGAAGGGGTGGTCCTTAAGGACAAGAGAGGAAGGGAAACATGTTATTGAGATAATTTTGGATAGGAAAGAGCGAGGGCCTTGAGATGTAGTAGCAAGGTCAAACAGAAAGGGAAATTTTTGAATGGTGAGGCTGGGAGCAGGTTGTGTGGGAAGGCTGGGGGTCTCTGGCACAGAAGGGCTCTAAGAGTGCACCAGACATCCATCAGACCTGGCTGGAACCTGTGTTGGGGTGGGGAGCTGAGCCAGACTCCTCAGACCACATGCACTATTGATTTTCCATCACCCTTCCTTTCTCCGTGGATCTGCAGAGATATATACACCCATCTGCCTGCCTGTAATAGAACCCTCGAAAAATGAAGTTTGGCGTGTTTCTGTGCCCCCAGCAGTGCTCTCTCTGCACACCAGAGTGACTCCATCTCTGTTAGGTCCACTTTGTAAGGCCAGTGGGGTGCGTGGGGTGATGGCCTGTGGGCAGGGTGATGCTGGTGAAAGGGCTGTTGCAGGGAATGAGCTCCTGGAGCTAAGCTCTGTTATCATAGCTCCAGACTGCCAGAGCTCATGATGTCCAGGATCCCCCCAAGTCCTTCTGAGTGACTGTGCAAAGGCATTCTCACCACACCAGGCATTCTTTTGGCATAGCTTCCACAAACCTGAGCACATTGTTGCTGCATCTGAGCACGTTGTTTTTGCATCTATGGTAAGAAGATGGAAATATGGACCTGCTGATCAGCAGGTCTAACACTCAGGTGCCTTTCAAGTTCATGAATTAGAGAAACTTAAATCTTCTGAGCTCCAGGAGTGCTGTGTGTACGTACCTGATGCACCAGCAGACATCTCCATTCACCCCAAGCAGGACTGAACACTCAGTGTTTTCACCATAGTCCTGCACCAAGTGAGAATGCCTCTGAATTTTTTACTGGTTTTTTAAAATCTGTATAATCTGCAGATTATATGTTAAAAAACAACTGGCATAACCTGAAGTATTTTCGTATGTAACTCGCCATTGGTGACTGTGTGAGTGATGCGGAGGTTTATCTCAAAGCTCTGTATCCCTGCCCACTCAATTTTCCTGTTCCTGTAGCCCCTTTGTCCAGCATCTCTGGCTTTGTGGGAGCTTTCTGAGGTCTCCTCTTCAAGTCCACACTTCCAGGTGTGTCAGTCCTACATGTGGAAAATATAGTGTTCATTGAAGGAAAACTTGGAGATGTAAAAGGAAAGGGGATGGCATAGTCTGGGTATCCTGCTTGTGGGTTTTTTGTTTCCCCCTCCTATCAGCTCAGATTAGCAAATGGAAAAAACCGATAATATTTTTTCAAAAGAAAAAAGGAAACCCCGCTGTAGAAACATTCACGCTTTTCAAGTCTCAGCTTGAGTCTGCTTTGACTTCACTCACACTTTGACTACCTTTGTTCCCATCCCGGGCCAGAGCTGCTGTCTTTAAGCCTCCGCAGGACAGGGTTTACAGTGGCCGTGCTGACTCACCCTTCCTCGGGAGTCACAAACGGTGACTCCGGTGATGCATCAGCCGCCGCCAGACCCCGCGTCCCTCCCGCGTCCCTCCCGTGTCCTTCCCGCGTCCCTCCCGTGTCCTTCCCGCGTCCCTCGCAGCCAGGGGCAGATCGCGGCGCCTCGCAGGGCTGAGCCCATCACTGCAGAAGGATGTGCTGCCCTCAGCCGCTGCTGCCCTGACGTTTGGCTGAGCCGGCATCACACGGTGGGGCAGCGCTGGGGCTTGTGGCAGTGAACGAGATGAGATCATTGGGAAGTGAAATCTGATTCAATTGCATTAGAAATTCATGTCGGATAAAGCCAGTGGAGGTACTGCAGAACTATACATACATCTGCTTAATATATTTATTACATATCCCTCCCAGATTGATTCTGGGCTTAACAAAAAAAAAAGTTTATTTTTCCTCTTCTCTGTTACTCATCTGGTAGTTTTGTAATATTTAGCTCTTCCTCACTGTTTGATTGGATTTGTGAACTTCCCGGTTGTGTCAATAAAGCGATCAACGGAGAGATGGAGTTAGACTTGGCACAGGGAAATGGCAGATTTCCCTGCTCCTGCACACATCAGGTCTGGTGTCACTTGCAGTCACCAACACCAGGCTGGACTGACCCGTGGGCAGCTTATCTGTGCAGCCCAACAGTAACACTGAATAAAATCTGGCATTAGCAGTGTAGCTTGGAGTACACTTCAAGACCGATTGGCTTGCAATATGCCAGCAGAGTACAGGTGTAAAAGCAGTCTCCAGCCATGCCTGCTTTTTGTGCCCAACAGAGGGTTCTTCCTCCAGCCTCTCTTTGGGGTGTTGTCCTGCCTTGCTCCTGGCTCACAGGGGCTGCATTTATTTTGGTGATAGCAGCATGCAGGGCTGTAGAGCTATTTGTGACTCATGGAGTTATCTGGACTTTATTCAAAGGCTGCTGGCTCACAGTCCTGAGTAATGTGTTTTAGGGGACCCTGCCTGAGCGGGGAGGTTGGACAAGAAAACCTCCAGTGGTCCCTTCCAACCCTAACTGTTCTGTGATTCTGTGACTTTCCACCTCTGTAACTGAAATAGACCATGACCCATATGTGTGTCTAGGAAGACAAATCACCTTTCTTTGGTGGGATTACTCTTCTCACCTCCTCAGCGCACACTTTGTCCTCTGTGCTCTGGTGTCTGTGAAAACATGGCTGGAGCAGGGGTGCCCAGCTAACTGCCATCACCCAGACCACAAGCTAAATGTTGTATTTCCAATGCTCATGTTGCTGGGACCTGGCTCGGACCTGCTGAGCCTGATCTGGTGACTTTGTATGGTTTCCTCCATGCATCTGCTTCCCAAACCATGTGCAAGGCTGGTGTCCTCACCACTGTCCTGTAGTGATGAGTGGTTTGTTCACGGCAGTTCCTCTTCCTCTCTATCTGAGCTGCCATCCCATCAACTCCTTGGCTGGGTCCCTTCTTCACTCTGCTGGGACACAGCTGCTACCTCTGGGCTTTCCCACCTTTCTCATGCTCACCCCTCTCAGCTCCCGTGGAGAAAAGGGAATCTCTAAGCATGGACCCAGAGTGCAATACAGGTCACTTTGCTCTGTGTTTGGGGCCCCTGTGCTGCAGTCCATGCTTTGGTGCAGGCGGCCAAGCCCTGTCCTTGCAAGTACTGCAGGGCCTCTGAAAAGCACCTGTCTGGAATAGAGAAGTGACAGTGTCTTCAGCATTAAATAACCACGCTGCAAAACTGCAACTTTTGGTGCAGTCTGTGCCACCTGGGAGCAGCTGCAGGGGTGGGATCTCCATGGGACAATTTTATTTTGGCCTGTGCAGGCAGTGGGAGTCCATGTAGCCAGAGGGTGAGGAAGTGAGGCTGTGCTTCAGAGCAGGTGAAGCCTTGGCAGAACTCTCACCTTCTTCAAAAGGGGTCTGTGTGGTCTGCTGAGTAAAATGATTTTAATGCAAATCGACATTAGCCTGTTCCACGTTGCATGGAGCAAGGAGGGAGAAAAGATAGAATGGTTTGACATGGTTCTTTTAGCCTTCTGATTCTCAAATTTTGGTGCAGAGTGAGGAAATGACTGTTAATAGCAACCCTCAGGGTAAAACCTTTTAAAAATATTCCTGGTAGGTTTTTAACCAACTAAACTAAACTAGAAACCCCCTCCCACCCTGTATTCAGCAGTTACACTTCATGAAGGGTATCTCTCAGGTGTAATTTCATCCCTGATATCACCCAGAAATCAGAGAGATAAAAAACATATCAAAATTGAGGCAAAGCAGTGTTATCTGGAGAGACTGGAGCTGTGAGGGTCTGTGACCTGCAAAAAATCAGAGTGCAAAGCAAACAATGCTGTGTGTGCAAGGAACACGGATGAACATACATGGGGATGGGGAAGGAGAGTGCATCAAGCATCACCTGCTGATGCAGACAGCCACGAGGCTTGCTCATGTAGTGCTTTGTGCACACACTGACTGGGCTCAATAGTTTTGCCCCCAGCTGCTGTCTCAGAGGAAATCTTCATGCTGCCTCTGCCAAAGCTTAGTGGACAAAAATTTGTGGAGGAAAGATGCATGGTCAGTGCGATAGCAAAGAGTTATATTATCTTCTACTTCTTGTTCTACCTACACCTGAATGTTAATTTTTGCTTTCTCTTCAAGGGAAGCTGCTAAATGCAAATTACCTCTCTACCACCGGAGAAGCTGATAAGGTGATGATAAAAAACATACAGAATAAATGATGCTAAGCACTGCATTATTCTAGAGAGAGCAGGGGAAGGCAGAGGGCACTGTAAATATCTTTTATGTACATCCCTGTGTAATCCCAGTGGTGTAGGAGAGGGCACAGAGCCTTGGGGTTCACCCAGGCACTTATATAAAATAAGATGCAGCAGCAGCAGTGTGTGCTAGAGCTAAGCCATAATTAAACACCCCCAGGTAGTTTAAATGAGACGTGCACATTTAGAAGATAGTTTTTAGCGGATCGTGTCATCATCTGTCTGCCAGAGAAAACAAACAGCTGTGGCATGTACTTTCCAGCACTGTTATTTGCACAATGAGCATCGAGGGTGTGTTGGCTGTGGGTCCAGAAGTGTGTTGTGCTTGTGCAAGGATGTCAGAGGGTTTCAAACTGGTGTCTTCCTCTCCCCTTCCCTGTCCTGGCAGGTGGAACTCACCTCTTGCTCTCCCTCCATCAGGGCAGGGTGTCACAGGGCAGCTGTCTGGGGCTGTGGTCTGGAGCACCTTCACTCAGCAGCCACGTTCCTGTCCTGGTGGGGGTTGGCACCTGGCAAAGAGCAGCCAAAGGCTGAAAGCTGAAGCTGCTCTCCCTGTCATGGCAAGGATGCTGGAGCTGATGGTTGAGGTGCAGCTGCTGGATGGAGCTCAGAGCTTGGCGATTGTGAGCGACTGAACCAAGGTGTTCCAGAAAGCCACTTTTCCATCAGCTAGGAGTTCACCCCTCATGGGGTGAGAAGGCAAATGTGTTAGCTTGAACCTTCAGGAAGGTGGTTTCCTCAAGGCCTGAGCCACTGGAGCCCCTTGGAGCCAGACTTTGAATTGTTACAGGATTTGCATATGGTTACCACCCATCAGGTGGGGAGAAAACACTTCCAGCTGAAGGGGCAGCTGCCTCCCTGCCCAGCTTGTCAAAGCTGTTAAATTGCTCCAGCTTAATCACAGGGAACTCTTTGAGCGTTTCCAAGGAGAGTGTCTGATGAGAATGTACGTAAGGCTCTGGAATTCAATTTCAAGCCAAAAATGAAGAAAGAAAAGTTTACCTACAGCACTGTAAGCTCCTGGTAAGACTCAAAATGGCTAAACACCTTTGTGGAAGTGCTGGCAGCCTACTCCAAACATATTGAAACCTGCCTTTTTGCTCCAGCGAGGAACAGGAGATCAGCCCTTTTGGTGTCCAACCTCTGTGCACTACTGGGGTGCTGCACTGGTGCTGACCTGCTGAGACCTTGCAGAGTTTGGGACAACAGGCTTTGGCAGGGTTATGCTCATTATTTTTACAGCCTCGAAGAAATGAGCAATTCCTCTGTAGGATCATTGTGTTTTCCTCGTCCAGCCTTCTGCAGAGCTCCTGCAATAGCAAACCTGCAGAACAAGAGGCACCCCCCTGATGTCACCTGCCTTCTTGTTCTGCAGGTTTCTGCCGCAGGGACTCTGCAGGAGGTGGGATGGGGAAAATGCGGGATCTGTCCAGCAGTCAGCCGGCTGATGTGGCAGCAGTACCCTTGGTGCTCGGGGAGCGCTGTCCTTGCCTACGGAGACAGGAGGGAAAAAAGCCTCTGTTCCCAACGGCAGTGCTGGAGATGCCGGCCAGAGTTAGGACTGGCTTGATGGCTCCTGACGGTAGCAGGACAGGAGCCTGGAGGTGGTTTAACTGTGCCTTTGCCATCGCCATGGTGGTTTCTTTGTGTTCTCGGGGGTGATGTGAATTAAGGGACGCTGTTAGGATGCCAGGTGGGGTGGTCTGGTGAGCTCATTGCATCACAGCCCTGTGACTGCAGGGGATGTGCCTCCCTGCCTTGGAGCTTTGCTTCAATATTTACAGAGCACGTTGACACATGTTTAAAAAGCTTCAGCTGGAATGAGCAAGACCAAACACTGCTGTGGGAATGTCACCGTGTCCCTTTTCACAGACAATGTGGGGGGCTGGCTGTGGGGCACAGAGCTCTTTTGGGAGCACAATGGTTTGAAGGGAAGCTGAGTCTGTGGCTGAGTCTGTCCTAGCTTTACACAGGACAGAGGTGAGAGGCATAGAAGGAAGGGATGCCTAAGTTTGTGGTAGTAGAGTGAAACAGCCAATATCCAGCTTTAAAGGCTTTGTAAGAGATGTCCCAAGAAAAGCAAAGGGCAGTTTGAGATAGAAAGTGAAGCGGTTTTGGGTCTGCCAGGGAGCCTTTACAGATACAGCAGTGCACCCTGACTGGGAATAGCTCTGTCCTGCCCAAGGGGATATCCAAAGGCACCCTCAGAGCCACCTTGCAATAACTCCTTGGTCCCAAGCCACTTGGTCCCAGCATAATCATTGTCATGATTATTCTGTGCTGGGAAAGCTTGATTTTCTAAACAGATAGATGAAGAAAGGATGGTGTCAGCTAAACACTTCCAAAAGCTGTTATGGATATTTTAATGTTGCTGTGGACTTGTTTTCCAGCTTTCTCTGAAAACCAGTTTGGGGTGCATATAGATGCACAGTGTTGAGCTCAGTGTCTCTTTACAGAGGGAAAGGAACTAGGGCATCACTTTGCAATTCATTTCCAAATGCAGGATGTACAAACAATATCAATATTTATTAAACAGCTTTGTTTATCCCAGGTTTGTAACAAAGAAAGTGACTTAGATTCTGGTGTTTGTCCTCTTTTCAGTGTCCTATTCCTCACCTGGGTTTGCAGGTTTTCCCTAATGCATATATAATTTCCCTATTTTGAAGACAACTGTATCCTGAATATCTTAAAAAGGGAAAGTGGCACTTGGTTTTTGGTTGCCTCGGTGGTTATATCATTTCTGCTTTTAAGAGTCCCTGTCTGTGATAGACAGCAGCTCTCACTACCCAGGCTTACAACAGAAGCTTTGTTGTCTGATTTTGCCCTTCCACTCTTCCTTCCTTCCCCTCAGCTGCTTTAAATAAACAGGAAAGTTTTAAGTACAGTGAGACCAGTAAATTTACACAATCTACTCCTATGAATGGCTTATTTTTTTTCACTTCAGCTTAAATCTGATTTCAAGTGACATCAAGAAGAAGAAAAATATTCAAAAACCCCCAAAGCCCACTTACAGCATTGTGAGAGTGCCCAGCCAGCAGTTTCCACAGCAGCAGCTTTGCTGGAGGCTGTTTGCTGTGCCCCTTGCTGACGGGCACATGGAGAGTGCAGACAGGGATTTCTAGACATCTCCTGCACTACAGAGGTGAGAATTTAGGCATTTACTCTTTTTAAAGAGGCAAAAAGTCACTCCCATGCGTGGGAACTCTGCCACTGCTTGTTGCATCCTTACACAAGACAGAAACACACTGTAAGGCACGGTGCTGCTGCCTCTGAAAGATCAGGACTGTTACCAGCTGCTCCCTTTAAATTAATTTTCCCAAAGTCAGTCCAACATGAGCAGAGTGATGATCCTGATGACACTTCCCGAACAATTAGCACCGGGAGCGAGGGGCACCAGAGGACTCACGCCATGTTCTGTGCTGCGTGTCTTTGGTATAAATAGCCTGGCTGGAGGATCTTTTGCCCAAAATCATGATGAAAGGGTGATTTTATGTTAATTCAACCTGTCAGTTGTGTATGAAACCGGGAACAGCAGAGCTTTCTGCTCTGCTTCAATCAGGAGCACTGGGCTGATTAAACTCAACATTGGGCAACAGGAGGGTTGTTCACAGCTGGCTGGTGGGCACGAGGGCTCTGGAGTGGGCAGTGTTGGGCAGGTAGCTCCTATGGACCTCACAAACTGCCTGCTGTGTCCTCATGCATGAAGAGAGGCCATGCTCTGCACGTGTGGATACAACCAGGATAAGGAGCACTCCTTTGGAACCGTGAGGACGGTGACCATGTGATGAGGCACCAAAGGACACCACAGGGCTGCCCCATCAGGGAAGGCCCAGGATGGACCAGCCAGGTGTATTAAACGTGCTCAGCAACAGCCTGGCTCTGGCTGTAACTGCTGACAAACCAGTGCCTGTGGTTTGCTAAGGTGCTTTGCAGGGCAGGTTGGCAGCCGCAGTGACCTGCTGCTGGTTCTAGAGGAACTGTGTTTGCAAGAGGACTCTTGGCCATCACAGATCTCATTCCTGCACTGTCTTCCACAGGCAGAAGTCTGTGGAAAGGATGTAAAGCCCTTGGGATGGAAAATACTACTTTCACTGCCAGGAGTTCGCTGAGTCCTTGGCAGAGGTATGGTCCTTACTACATAAGAATTAGCACCCAGCCAAACTGTCTCAGACTAAAACTCCTTCAGAAAGTCCCTTAGAGGATGTTTTTCTTCTCATTCCCTTTCTGTGTTTTGACCAGCTGTAGGCCAGTGGAAGGAGAAGGAAAAAAGTGTGTAAACCACGGGGAACATCACCATTCCCAAGGCAATGTGCTGAACAAACTTCAGAGCAGGCACTGAGAAAAGTGCCAAAAGTTGCATTGGGAGAGATCCACAGTGATTTTTGTTAATTAGCTAATGAGCAGTCTGTTGGAGACACCTGGACTTACAGACCCCTCAGCCTTTACTCGTAGAAAGACCAGTTGCGATGTTGAAGAGTCAGGGTCCACCCGAAGTGGTGGCAGCATTTGAAGTATTTAGAGAAAGATCCCAAAGACTGCAAAAGACTGATAGCAAAGGCTGGTGGAAAGGCAGCCCCCACCTGCTTGCAAGACCTGTGGAGTTTTCCCTTGACTCACTCTAGTGGGAAGAACATGTATGAATGTGGAAATTGGCTGTGGTGTGTTGCAGCTCAACTCTTCCCATCACTGGGAGCTCCTGGCTCATGCTTTTAAGGCATTTGGTCCCTCCAGCTCATCTTTTCAACTTTAATAAGAAATGTGCATGTGCTTCCCTTCCCCCCAATGCGTTACATTTTCAGATCAATTTTAAAAGTTACCTCTTTAATATTGAATTATTCCTGATCTCTATTGTCACTTCTAGCTGATTAGTTTAAGGACTGTGCTTGGTTTGTTTAATAACCTCTTGACACTAAACAAACAATCCTGAAAAGGGAACAATTTGCAAAACAGAAGGAAAACAAATAGCCTACAAGGGCATCCTCTTCAAAATAGAAAGACTGATTACATTAAAATGGCAAAATAATTCCAGACATTAAAAGAATGTATATAGATATTGGCTTATCTATATTCAAGGAAGATTTGAAAACACCGCAAAGTTAAAGTTTTCATTAGCAGTACAGTGAAATCTCTCAATTAGAATTCCTGAAGCATATTAAATGGTATTTAGTTTCTAACTCAATGCATCATTTTCTGTTAAATAATTGATCGTGGTGCAGAGATTGTGTTTGTGTAGTTTAAGAAAGCGATTAGACCAAAGAACATTTGGTAGAAAAGTTGCATTGATAACTGCGACACTACTGGAGGTGCTCTCACAGCAGGGCTGGCCACTGAGGTGGGCAGGTGTTGGGTCTGAAGGGACTTGGAGCAGTAAAAGCTGTACTGGGCCACAAGGAACTCGGCTTGAACACAGTGAGGAGTGCCTGATGACTTCAGGATCCTAAACTGCCCAGGGACGAGACATGGATGGGAGGAGGGAAAACCCCTCACCCCAAAACCCCACTGATGAACGGAGCAGAGGGAAAAAGGCTGAAACTCCAGAGATGCTGAGAGAAGACCTAGTAAGGAGCAACAGGAGTCTTGGCAAAGGCCAGGTGTAGTGAGGTTAGCCTGGAGGCCAAACCATCACTAGGCTCTGGCACCTCTGTGACCAGAGCCTGAACCTCAGGGTGGTTATTTTTTTATATAACATTAATTTACCCTCTACCCGCTTGGTGCCTGTGGTAGAGGAATACCGTGATGTTACACCTCTCTGTTGCCACAGCATAAAAGACTCTGTCTTCAAAGGTGTGCACTTAAATAATATTTGAAATGTTTATTTTAGCCTACCCCTCAGCTGTGTTTGGACTAGGAAAGGTTTAATCTTCCTTTGTGGCTCTGCCATGACTGGCATGGTGCGGCTGCAGCCGCATGGAAAGTTCTAGTGTAATTCCCACTTGTCTGAGGTTAAACCCAAGGTTTCTGTTGTGCCTTTTATGTGGATAGATCTCCTTGGAAACTTGCTGTCTAGATGAGCAAAGCCATCTTCTGGGCTGCCCAAACACCACCCAGTTCTTCAGGGCTTCACCCTATTTTACGAGGTATTTAAGCTGATTGAATGGCACAACACAAAGCCCATAATGTCTAGCCACCAAGACTTTGGGTAGCTTCTCCCCCCCCCCGCTCAAGTTTTTAATTTTGATTTGCTTATATTCTTTAATGAGATGCAATTACAGTTTCAGTGTAGTAGGTAGGAGGCTTTATATTTGTACTGCTTTGTAGTAAAGACATAATTACTGCTTTTATGAATCAAATCCCTTTATGTATCATAAATAGTTATTAAAACAGCCACTGGCAATTTTACCTCTACATGTTTCTTCATGAAGTAGGATTTATTGCCTATATAAAAATGCCAGTCTTCCCTGGATCTCCCTCCCTTACAATTGCTTGGCTTGCAGAATCCCCGTGCCTGGTTCAGAGTGGTTCAGGAGGTGAGACACTGTCCGTGCGTGTACAGCTCGCGTGCCCCGAAGACACCTTCGTGATTACTGTTTGTACTCCCGTGATTCCTCCTGTCTGTCTTGCTCAGAGTGCTGGGAGCAGACAGTAGGAGATGCCATCTTCGTCTCAGCCAAGTTTGGGGCTGACTTGGCTGTAGCCTCTGCTCTACCACCGCAGCCACAGCAGAACTGTTTGCCCAGTTTGTTCTGTGCACTGAGCAGGGGGGCAAGTGGATTGATGCTTCAGAGGAAATGTCTCCATAAGTCTTTAAATTCTTCAGTTTTGTGCAGAAAGGTGGGTTTCATTCAACTGAAGGAAGTTTCCCTTCAAATACAATTAGTTTCAAATTCAAGTGTTGTTTCACATTCTCTTCTTCTTCACCTCTGACTGGTTAAGTGGAGTGTCTGCCCCATCTTTAGGGGGAGAAAGAGGCTGGGGTGTGAGGTGGGAACACACAGAGAAAAAATCTGGGAAAGACTTGAACATGGTGAATTGTTTGACACTTAAGAGGCTGCTGTCAGAAGGAAGATTTGATTCATGGACTATTCAAACAGTAGGAAAGGCGGCTTTGATTTCTGTAGACAAAGGTCCAGAATCCCAAACTGTTTAAAAGGAAGGCTGGCAAGGCAAAATCCTGCAAGGTGCTGCCAGGAAGTTCGTGCCAGATTAACCCAATTTGTGTCTCCTTGGCTAAGCTAACAAACACCCTCAACACGAGGGCAGTAAATCTCCTCCCTGAAAATGTAGTCTTGAGAAAGTACTTTACAAGAAGTCATTGGTGAAACTAGAAAAGCTGTTTCTCAACATATGAACAAATAATGTTGATAGGGAATTAATTTACAGGCAGACAGCAGCAAGCAAAGAACTTAATAATTATTTTTCTCAAAGGTAGGTCTTGGGACAAATTTTCTTTAAGGACATACGGGCATTTCTTTAATGGTTCAAAAAGCCAAAATTTTATTTATTTCATTAGCTATTGAGACACTTTCAGGAGATCTGGTCAGTGGAGAGCAGAATCACTTATTTTTCTTTCTTTCTTTCTTTCTTTCNTTGGACATTGGAAACTGTGCTGGGAGCTTGTGGTACACACTGGGGGCTGGGAGCTAGTGAGGACAGCCACCCTCTCTGGCCCAGTTATCAAAAAGGCAGCAGTGACCTAAGGATGGCATGGACTTTCCCCAGATACAGTAAAATGAGATATCATTGCCAGCACACAAGGTCTGTATGAATCCTTGCCTGGAATACTGCCTATGTGGGTCACACATCCTCAAGAAGGATGAATTTACCCTGGATTTCAGAGAAAGACAGATAGAAAAAGAGCAGAGGGGAGCTTATCCTGCAGAGGAGACTGGTGGGAGTGAGCAGGGACAGGAGTTCTTGTCTTCTCAGGGTGCTCTCTCTGACAAAGACATGGGGGTGCAGAAGGAACTGTTTGAGTTAGAGGACAATGCCGGGTAAGAAAAAAGATGGATATTACATCATATAACTATAACCATGAAGAATGAGGGGGGGGTCAAGGTTTTTTACCTACCAGCAAAAGAGCTGGGTCAGCTCCTGAAAGGACGTGAGGAAGGGCACAAAGAGCTCCTGGCTCACCAACGGGGCGTGTAACTCAGACACATCTAATAGCAGGGGACAGTAACCCTGGGCATCCCTTTGGTCATCAAGTCACTCTTAATGAGGCCCTTTATACTCAGTCCTTCACCAGCCAACACATGCAATTTAGGCACACTGTGAAGGTCCTAACGTGCCTGCCCTAATTTATCCGATGGCTTTTATTCCTTTTTCATCAATAAGGAATAATGACACAATGAGGCCCTGCAGTTGGATCATTAATTAGAAGAGTTTTCACCTCTCAATTAACAAAAGCAAAACAAATGCCTCCTGGATCCTTTTGCTGCAGTCCCGGGGGAAGGGAAAGGCAATCACCCCACACAGGTAGGGCGGCAGAGGAGTTTCATTGAGCAACAAGAGGTGCCGTCTCCGGAGCTGATTGATTGGCCCAGGAAGCTCGTTTAACCTGATATCCATCTTCAAGACTGATCAGGCACGATGAATAAAAAAGAAGGCGTCAAGCTCCTTAGTAAGAGAAGGCTGGTGGCTGATAAACAGATAATTACACAATGCAAAGCTGTCACAACAATAAATGTGTTTTAGCAAGAAGTGACCTCACGATGTGGGAAGCACCGGAGAGTTGAAACCTCGCCATCATCCAGGAGTGCGGGGAATGAAGGCAGATTTACCACATGGCAAATGGGGCTGGCATTTGTCACAGGAGAGGTGCAGAATCTGCTCTGGCAAGCCCTAGTGCAGCCGGCAGGTGGTTGTTGCTCAGGCATTTGATCTGCAGTTTGCTTTTTCATAGAATCACTGGTTTTGGGGGGAAGGCACCTTGAAGAACATCTCATTCCAATCCCCCTTTCATGGGCAGGGATACCACCTGCTAGGTCATATTGCTCAGGGCCCCATTCAACTTGGCCTTGAACACTTCCAGGTGTGGGGCTTCCAAAACTCCTCTGGGCAACCTGTTCCTGTGCCTCAGCACCCTCACACTGAAAATTTCTTCCTAATATTTAATCTAAAACTTCTCCCCTTGACCTAACACTGTCTGCCTGTGTAAAAAGCTGCTCTCCATTTTTATAATGCCCCCCTTTAGGTACTGGAAGGTGTTGTAAGGTCTCCCCGGAGCTGTCTCTTCTCCAGGCTGAACACCTCAGCTCTCTCAGCCAGTCTCTGCAGCAGAGGTGGTCCAGCCCACTGGGCATCTCCATGGCCTCCTCTGGCTTCAGTCCAACAGATCCATGTCTTTCCTGGGCTCAGGACCCCAGACCTGGATGCAGTGCCCCGGGTGGGTGTGCCATGGGACCTGGCAAACTCTGGAGTCATTGGACAGACCCGACTGGGACAGCTGCAAAGGGCAAAGGTGCCTTGCAGCTCTCCCGGGGAGCTGTCAGGACTCCGTGCTTTCACCCCGTGCCCTTCCTCAGGAGCACAGGGAAACCTCAGGGCCCTCAGTGGGTGTGTATCCCTCCGGGTGTCCTCCAGGGAAATGCGAACCAGGGGAGCAGAGGCTGCCGGAGCTGCTGGGCGAGCAGGCTGCCTGCACTTTTCCGGAGCTGTGCTCCCTGGCAGGGGACAGACCCCGGCCCTGCCGGCGTGGAGCAGCCTCCAGGCTCCAGCCGAGGGGTCCCGAGGGGTGCCCGGCGGCGCCGGGAGCCGTGCCCGGCCGAGCTGTCCGCTCCCCTCCTCTCTCCACAGGGTGGCAATGCTGCCTTCGGCTCCGGAGCCCGGCCCGCCGCCGCTCGCAGCCGCCCGCGGAGCCGCCGCAGCCCCGGCCGCGACCCTGCGCACCCCGCGCCGCCGGGGACAGCCCGGGGACAGCGACATGGGGCAAGAGATGCCCCTGGCCCACCCTGGCACCTCCGGCTTGGTGCCTTTTCAGCGTCATGGGGTGCTCCTTGCCCATATCTGAGCGTTGGGGTGACCACGCTCCCCTCTCTCAGTGCCCATCTCCCTGGGTTTCCACCAGCGCACACCGGGTGGAAGATGTCCATAGTTGGGATGTCTGCGGGGTGGTTCACGACCTGTGCAAAACCCCCATCACACACTTGGAGGGCAGCAAGATACTGGTGTTGAATTGGGCTCTGTGAGGTTGTGTGTGGCTCTAATTCCAGGTCCGCTCTTGCAGAAGCTGCCGAGTGGCAACAGAAGGAGATGCTGAGTAGCAGACTCAGTAGATAGACATTAAAAGTAGATAAACATTGAAATTGTAATGTAAAGGCAAGCACTGGAAAGGCAGGTTCCAGGGAGAGGAGAAGCTCGGGGAAAGAATTGAAATTAATTCCTCTGAAGCAGCTGCGAGCATTTGTTTATTACAAACCACATATCTCCACATGCATAAGAGGATGATGTGACCAAGCACACGCTCACACCACTCCCATGGCCGAAGGTGAAGCCCTAAGACAGGCAGAAGCCCTTTGTGAGCTGAGCAGAACACCCTCCCCTGATGAGCAGCTGGAGCCCATGCCAGTGAGCAGGGCTGGGACCCCCCAGTGCTCCTGTCCTCGTGACCCAGGAGCAGCTGTGCCCTGGGAAGGCGTCCCCCAGGGTGTTCTTTTTTTATAACTGGATATTTGCAGTATGCCAGCCCAAACAGCAGAGGCAGGTGTTGTATTTTAAGGCATGCAGGAGGCTGAGTAAGTTGTGTACATAATTGTTCTCAAGACTGAAGTAAAAATTCAACCCCATCTCCACTTCTGCCACAACAGGAGAGCCCAGATATGTCCTCTAACGATGTCATGTGTCAGAATTTCTTAATGACACTTTCCCCTCTGATTTCTGTTTAATTTGCCCACTCTCCTTCTGAAGATCACTCTCTTTTTACATCCCTCCAAATAAAGAGTGTTTAGTTAGCAGGGAAGAAAAGATTGCCATTCAAGAACTAAGAAAAGCACCGGATTAATTCTCCGCCTGCAGCTAAACTGAGAGTTCATCTCCTAATAGGCCATTTCAAAGCAGTTAGATGTACTCTTTTAGACTAACCATACTGTCTGAACAATATTTTATGCCTGTGTTAAAATATAATAGGCTAGAGAGACAACTCAAATGTCAAGAGTAGATAGTGCTGTCAAAGTAATTTGTCTTGGGTAATAGATAGAGTGACGTGACTTTGAAACATTCTGAGAAAGAAATCATTCTACATTTGAATGGATTGTTTCTTTCCCTTTAAAAAAGCCAAGACTGTATTATTTAAATTGTGTCTATCAGGAAGTCTTTATTTTCTGTGAAAATAACATTGGTATTTTCAGTGATGGGGACATGGCACAAAGGGACTTTGCAGTGTTTGACAGGGGAATTAGGCGGTGCCAGCATGATGCTCCCAGAGCATCCTCAGACCACCCCTCATGGAACCTTGGATACTTGGAGGAGTTTGGGAATGGATTAAAAAGTCAAACCCAGTGCTCAGGGAGGCAGCAACAGTGCATCCGAGTTCAGGGGAGATGCCTTTCAGCCAAGGTATTTTCAGGCCCCCTAAGGAATGTGACACCGGCAGCTTTTCTTTTCCAGCATCAACCATTTAGATCAAAAATGGTACTAAATTGCAGGAGTAATTGTTTGTCACAGGTCTCCCCATGGCAGAAATGTTATTCTTACTGTTTTTAGACTTTTAAAGTTTTCATCAGCTTCCTCATAGGCAGTCAGTGAATACATTTATACTTGAGGGATATGGAGGACCTGTTATCTAGTCTTGTCATTTGTCCAAATGTTCTGGAAGAAAGGCATAACTTAGCTCTTTGCTAAGAAAGTCTGTGTGAGGACTCAGAAAAAGTCAGAAAAGTCTTAGGAGAATTCATTGTCTTGTGTTTAAAAGATAAAAAGGAAGCTGGTAGGGTCTTGTTCAGCAGAATACAGACTAAGTAAGATTTTCAGTGTTTATTTAGTCCCTTCACACCACTGTGCCAGGTAAAAGAATGGTTGAGAAAGGAGCCAAGAATATTCATGTTCCCTTTAAAGTTTATTTCCACTGCAGGTATAAATATAACCAGCTAGCACAGCTGACAATCACCTTGTTTGGCATCTTCCCTAGTGCTTCCTTGTGCTCTCCTGGGCTCATGCTGAGCTGTCTCAAGGCTGAGGGGGGTCTGCTGGGGCAAGCGTAGGGTCAGGATCCATCCATGGGGATGGGCATTGGTCCTGCCCTGGGATCAGAGTCTGGGGCCATCTCAGTCATGCCCAGGATGGGAAACCTCTTTAAAGGCACATAAAAGCCTACAGGTCATAACAAAATAATCACACGACATGTAAATACTTCCTTCACCAGGAGAAGAGCCATCTCATTTGGAAATGGGTTCAGACAAACTCAGTGTTGAATGTTAGAGAAAAGCATTTGTCATTTCTACTCTGCCTGATGGCAACACGGTGTTTGGATGGGGACCAGCTTCCCCAGGCAGGGAGGTGTCCACAGGGCTGACCTCCCATCCATTGGTGCCTCCCCCATGGCAAAGTGTTTGCAAAGCATCCAACACCAACAGCACCTTTTATTCCTCACCTCTCACACATCCAGGTGTAAATGACCGCCAGAAACCATGGGGCTGTAGCAATAAATGGCCTCATTTGAGGGTTTCCTGGGAACTTTCCATAGGAGTGTAGACAGCCAGCGTTGACATCCTTGTTTTATGGAGGAGCAGACTGAAGCCTGGAGAGAGACTTGCCCTGTTGGATTTAGAGGCAGTCTGTGGGAACAGGGTGTAGGTGTAGCTAGGGAGTCTCACGCTTTAGTGACAGCACTGACACTTGTGAGCAAAAATGTCCCTTTTCAATTGCTATTTTACTGTCACTTGCAGTCATTTCTATTCAAGGCATGTTATTAGCAAATCTTCGGGGAACCCCTAGAGATTTTTGGTTGATAACTAAAAGAAACTCCTTTATGTTCGTAATGATAAAACAAAGCATCAAGTCATTCGAGTTGATTTTACCCAAGACATTTCCTGAATTATTGCTCTCTCACAGCTGTCATGGGCTTGAAGCTTTCAAAAGCCCATTTTGTTTCTGCTCGTGGCCCTTTCATCGTCAAAGGCTGGTGCTGCACCCCTGGGTTTGCTGGTGCAGCTCAAAGAGGAGCGAGCGATGCAGCTCCTCAAAGTTAAACAAAAATTCCTCACGGTTAATGAACTTGTCTAATTTTATGCAGAAAATGCTACCATCTTTGCTTTTAAAACTCACTCCAGATTCCAGGTTGATACCGATGGGGATAGTTTGAAAAGCATCTCAGACTTGGATGCAACTCCCTTTGACTTTCAGCCAGACCTATACACTCTTACACACTTTCAGGGGAAGGTTTTCAGCTGTCAAAGTCTTTTAGGCAGCATCACAAACCCACCTGGCTTCTCTTCAGCACTGTGGCCAGCCAGGAAAAATCAATGACTCTCTACTTAGCTGTGTAAATCCAATTTGCTGTAATTACCCATGTAAGAAAACGATATGGCTCTACTTTAAGGTTCTCCAAAGTTGTTTTATCTTCCTGTAGTATTTTATCAGTGCTGTGCTATTTTCCCCCCCTCACCTTGAGCAATGAGTGAATAAGAAACTAAAAAACCCAACAAATAGAACGTTTACAAAAAGACAAATAATGTCCCTAAAATGATTAAATTCCTCTGCAGGTGAGTGGGTAGTAATGCTCTTGTCTAGTCTGAAATCAAGTTGACCTAAATTATACAGTATAGATTATTGCATTTAAAATAATAATGGTGTGCTGGATATAGTGGAATGATTTTAAACCAAGGGCGTACAGCCTTTGCTGAGATGCAGACGGGTTTCTTAATCTGATTTATGATGCAAAATTTAGGTCAGGTGGATTGATTCCTAATAGAGATGTAATGAATCAAAATTTCTAGAATGGCTTTATTTTGCACAGAGGTGTCAACAAGCTGTACTTCTCTATTTGTGCACTTGGCGTGTAATGATTCTCTTGCAAAAATCATAATCCATCAAGTCTTCCATTCAAGAATATCAATCAGTGCCAGGAACAAGACTATTTTAGCCAGGAGTTCTCAGTCATTTTGTTTTCCTCCTCATGAACACATAAGGTGCTGTGATATTTAAATTGTGCTTTGACATGTAATCATTAAATGTTTGAAAATGTCTCATTCAGTTTTTGTTGCCTCATACATTTGTTTACACTGGCTCTTTGTTTTGCCGTTGTTCCTGGGGGTTTTAGCACACAATACCCATATTGTTGCCTTTAATAGCTGGAGGCAGAGCCATCTCAGTTTTCTGAAAAGAAATTTGGTTTTAGTATTAGAAGGCTAAAATTAAAATTAATTATATATCAGTTCCTGCTTTAACAGAAATTAAACCAAACCATTCCAAACCTTTCTCTTAACATACATATCTTTGACATAACAAGCCAACATCAAGATGATCTTCATAAAACTTGTGGTGTAAACATTAAGTGTTTATCTGTGGGAGCTTCTTGCTAATATTTATGTCCTATATGTTATGTCCTATGTTATGTTTTGTTTTTTTTTTAATTTCGGGCAGAGTGAAAGCAAAGTTACATGATTGGGCCACTGTAATTTCTAACCTTCTCACAGTGTTCATCTGCTGGGCAGCTTTCTGGCTTCATGCGAGGATCTGATACCAGGGTTTGGGTTGGAAATACAGCAAATCCCTTACATTCAACAGCAGTTCTGGGCAGGGCTGGGTGTGACAAGGTATAGTTATACGTTGTAAGTAGATGTACAGGCATGGCATTATTTATTATGGTTGGAATTAATTGCTATAACCAATAACAGATTCTTCTCTCTATTTTTGTGAAATGTTTAAACCAAGACAACAGCCTGGTGCAGCAAGGAGCTATGGAGTCACCCATGGAGAAGCAAAGCCTTCCCTAAAGAGCAGGACTAAGCACCCACATTTTTTAAAATTTGGTCATTGAGTTATGAAAATAAATTTAAAAGAAGATTAAGGTGGAGACCTATTTAAAGCATGTTGAACTGGTGTCTGGAAATGGCATTAATACTTACTGTGCTGCTGAGAGTCTGCTACGGTTAAAAAAACCCACTAATGGTATGGCAAAGGTTGTTCACTTGCAAGTTTCAGCCAAAATTCAGCTCAGTGGTATGATCACTAATGTCCTGCCTCAGCCTCCACAGGCTACTGCCATCAGCCTCTTCCCTGAAGCATCCTCTGGCATTACACAGATGGTCAGGGACTAGGTGAGGGCTGGAGGTGATCTCCACATCTCTTTTCCCTGCGTGAGAAAATGGCTGTTTGCAGAATGACTGGAGACCCCGGGGTACGGGAGAGCCCCGTGTCCATTTCCTTGTGTGGAGGCACTGATGGAAGTGCAGCTTTCCCCACTGTACCCTCCCATTTAAATGAGCTGAAAACAATGGGCTGCTCTACTGAGTGCTGTTTGCCACGCTGGGTGCAGGCAGCTATGGGTGGCTTCTAAAATGTTTCTATCTTTATTGCCACCCTTCACACAAATCCAATAGCCCAGCCTTGTGAACACGCTCAGACCTATCCCCCTGCAGCACGTGGCAGGCTGAGATGCTGCTCGCCTCCAGCCTTCCTGCAGATCATCATTTCTTCCCCCCCACTCCATCCCTTGTAATTCTGGTGTGTAACTGAGAAAATTATACCTCATTTCTTCCTTGGTGTAAATTGATGCAGCTGCCTTGGAGTCGGAGGGGCTGTGCCAGATTGTACCAGCCACGAGCTTGGCTGGGAGCCAGCGCTTGGCACAAACTTGCTGAAAGCTGTGTACAAACAAGGCTTGTCACTATGTATGTTATTGCCCTTTTGTTTAGGATATAAATATGTCCCATATATGCAGCAAGCCTCTCATTTGCTATTTCAATGGAGAATCCTGTAAAACAGCTGTCATGCTGTCAAATCAGTTACAGATGCACGTGTCCTTCCCCATAATAAACAGGTATGAAATTGTCTTTATGCACTGCGCCAGCCCTTGTCACCAGGAATGCAAACAAGGGAAGGCTGGAAAAAAGAATAGCCCTGAAACCTGGTGCTCTGATGGAGCACCATGAAAGTTACTTAGACCTCTTCAAAGAGACTTACAAGCAAAAAATTTTGGGGCGTGAAGTAATGAACTAATGCTGATGGGTGTAGAAAAATGGGGTGAAGTCCTTGCTAGTCCATAAGGTTGCCTTTCTACACTAGTTGTAGGTGCAAAATGACAAAGCAGCCCTTGTCCTGGCCCAGGTTGGAGTGGAACACTGGGGAATGCTCCTTCCTGCATCCAGCAAGATGAAGCATGCTTTGAGAATAATTGCCTGTGAAAGGATATTTCACTTCATAGTGGAAGGAAAGGAGAAGGGCAGGATTTCAGCAGTGTTATGTCTTTTATTACTCCTGGACCCATTACATACATTGTTATTGTGAAGGCTGCCTGCTAATTTTTGACTGGTTTTGTCACTGGGTGACTTTGTGTGAGAACAGGCCCCCACACCTCCAGCTCCGAGGAACATCAAGTATGTTGGTATTCAAGGCACCCAAAATATGTTGAGGTCCTTGATGGAAAATTGTGCCCCACCCCATCCTTGCCACAGGCCAGCATCAGTTTGGGAAGGCCTGAGCAAGCACGGATCATGTGTCTGAGTGCCCAGTTTTCCCTCACCCGAGTTTGATAAAAATCCTCAACATGACATATGTCAAAAGCCCCTCAAGCACTGACTTGCTCGTACACTCAGTGCTACCCATTGGAGAGCTGGTCTTCAATATGAATAGAAAATTAAGCTTAGTTTATAATTTCTGAACTCTCTTGCCTTTACCCTTAAATCCTACCTTTTACACCAAGTGTTTTGTGGCAAACCTGTTTTGGATGAAGTGCTCCTTTCCCAGTAGCTGTCATTGGTCCTTCACATGAATTAAGTGTCAGATTGTGAAAATCTCCCATGCACAAATAGAGATAATGAGGCAGATATGAAGGGATGAGGATCTGGCCCATGCATTTTATTCACGTTTTCTTTGGCCATGTCTCTGAGGTGGATAATCACGAAGCTGACAGCACCAAATAAATTGCCTATTAGCTATTAGTATCTTGTTTCATGCAATAACAGTCAAATCTGCTTACATCTGACAGCAGCGTGCGAAGGTTTGGGAAGTTTGGGGTATCCATCAGGGATAATTTTTTGCAAAGACTCAGCAGGTCAAAAACAAGTAGTTGGGGTCACACAATGACAGCTGGGGTGAGGAGCCTCTCAAGACAAGGCTTGAATGCTGACTTGCTCTTCACACTGAGCATGAAGGGAGCAATGTCTTACAGCTTAGAGATTCTGCAGCTGATGAATTACCCATCTCCTCCCCACTTCAGCAATGTGCTGTTAAAATCAAAAGACTCTTATGAAATTGTGTTTGCACCTGAGCCAAGGATGTTGAAACAGTGAGGTACTACCAGGACCATTGGTCATAGAGCAATTAGTGAAGTGCTCCTGGGCATGGCTCACCACACGCAAGTCAAACCTCTGAGACAGGATTTTAAACAGGGATGATGCTGAAACACAAATCCAAGGAGAAACCAGAGCAAGAATGACTGTTCTGTAGAGTCTGTCTTTAGAGTATTTCTAAAATTTGTTACAGGAAAATATAGGTTTGAAGAGTTTTTGTTGAGGACTGAAATGTCACTGGGATCATAGAATCACAGAATGATTTGGGGTGGAAGGGACTTTAAAGATCATCCAATTCCAACCCCCCTGCCCTGGGCAGGGACACTTTCCTCTAGACCAGGTTGTTCAAAGCCCCATCCAACCTTGCCTTGAACATTTTCAGGGATGGGGCATCCCATCCTTCTCTGGGCAATCTGGTCCAGTGCCTCACCACCATCACAGCAAAGAATTTCTGCCTGATATCTAACCTAAACCTGCCTCCTTTCAGTTTAAAGCCATTCTCCCCTGTCCCTTCACTTCAAGGCCTTATAAAAAGCCTCCTCACCAATATTCTTGTAGCCTCTTTAGGTACTGAAAGTTGCCCTAAGTTCTTCCTTAAACCTCTTATGCAGACTGAACAACCCCACCTCTCTCAGCCTATCTCCATAGCAGAGATGCTCCAGCCCTTTGAGCATCCTTGGGGTCTTTTCTGGATTCACTCCAGCAGGTCCACATCCTTTCTGTGCTGAACAAGAGGTGTTTTGTTTTGGACTCCAGTGATTGATGGTTTTAAAGAAGTTGTTACAACTCTTCACTGAGGTGTATGGTGGGTTAGATGTGAGGAACTGACCTCACAAAATCGGTGGGTTTGTGTGGATTTATTGGTGTGGCTGGCCAGAGGGGTGCTGGTTGCTGAACAGACCAGGGGCTCAAGCTGTACAGGGAGGAGAAACTACTGTCCCAGGCCACTGTCCTTCCTGCTGGCAGTGGGCAGAGGCGTGTCCCACTTTGTCCACTGCAGCTCAGGGGACGGGTTTCCTTTCCTTACCAGCTTCATGTTGGCTGACACGCTCACAAGAGCCCAACCCTGTTTGCTGCTTGAGCTTTGCTGCCCACTTCAGACAGACCTTTGCCAAAGCCACATGGTTGTTGCTGATAACATCCTGCTCCACTGCAGTTAGCTCTGCCCTCTTAATTTTACTTCTGTGAGGTCACTTTGCCACTCCTTATTACAGCCAACCAAGGCATCATGCCCAACAAACTTGCTTTTTCTAGGCAGGCCAGACTTGATCTAATAGGCGTGGGTTGGAGGTGTTAGCCTGACATATTCATTTTGACACTCCACACTAATCCAGGAGACTCTGAGTGCAGGAGTTTGGGGAGAGCATTGTCAAAATGACACGGTTCTTGTCAAGGAAGGTTGCAAGCTCTGAAATCCCCAAATTGTACCCAGGAAGTACATGGTGATACCTGCTGACATTTTGTACAACTGCAGGCAAAACCAGCTGTCCTGGTAGAGCACAACGGGGGAGTTGGTCAGGACTTACAGCTGAAAGGCAGAGGCAGCAGAAATAAAATAAAAAGTCTTCAGACCAGGGAGCTTCCACCCTCCTTTGGGATGCTTTGAATGTTGGTGGTGGAAGAAACAGGGTGTCTCAGCATTTCTTTGTATTGTTGGGTGAGGACAGACATCTGGTAGGAACAACCAGTACTTCCTGATGCCAGGAAAAGCTCGTATTATTGTGCCTTCTGCAAGGACCTGGCTGGGACAAGGGCTGTCTGGCAGGTCCATGCTGCACCTTCTCATGCCTTCTTGACCCTCCTGTCTCAGGGGATCTCTGGTCTCTCTGGCAGCTGGGTTCATGTCCTCGTGCCCACCACGGAGCAGCGTGCCCTGCTGCTGGGACACCACAGTGTTACAGCTGTCAGCAATATCACAACAAATCAAATGGAACAGGTTTAACTCCTGGTCTCAGGGTGTTGTTTGCTGCTTTGCTTTTGCTTAGAGGTTGCTGAGGGTCAGAGGGCTTTGGAGGGGGAATGGTTTGGTTTCCCCAGACTCATGTCCAAGCTGATGTGGGACTGGGTGCCTTTTTCTAAAGAGTGCACTAGAGAAAAGCCCCTGAGCACCACTGTTGATAAAGCAACTGGGCTTAAAATGGTGCTCTGGATGTGTAAAATCCCAGGAGGTGGTAGCACATCTCTGAAGGGATCATGATTGTCTCAGCTGTAGTAGTGTCTCTGACTTTATTGGAGTTTATACTCTAAGATTTTATCTTCTTATAACTTTCCCTGAGATTCTTTCCCTTCCTCTGAAATATTGCAGTGGGTGAAGTAAGGTGAACCCTGGCTCCTCTCCCTTCTGAGCCCTGCTGGCAGGGCAAATCCATCTGCTCCTCACAACTCCTTGGGGAAGGACAGTACTCCCAAGGACCAGTGGAAAAGAGCTGGTGCCATCCCTTCTGGACCATCCTTGCTGTCATTCCATATTTATGTCAGAGCTCCACGCAGCTTTACCCTTGTACCCCTTCTCTTCTCCCTCTACTTCTCTTCAGGTCTGCTCATCTGCAAACTTCAGAGAGTGTTGGTGGCTCGCAGTCCAGTGTTGCTCTCCCAGATCACAGTCACAGCCTGTCTCTGACATATCTTAGTGGGTGTCTGGTTGCCAGCTGAAGCCCTTTGCATCCAGGCTATGCCTATGCCCTACATGCTCTTTCTGCACAGCAGCTACAAGCAGCCACCTCTCCATCACCCTCCGGTGTCACATCTTTCCTCCATCTTCCCCTGCACCCACCTCTCCTCCTTGCCAGACAAATGCAGCTTGGTGAGCCACCATGGAATTTCCTTTTGCAGTTGTCAGTGGCCATCTCTTCCCTTCTGTAAATCTCCCTGTTCCTTCATGTTCTTCAGTATCTCCTTCTTCAGATGGTCCCACTCCAAAATAACCACTCGATGGTGACCCGAGGTCATGGAATCATTGCATCACTGACATTGGAAAAGACTTCTAAACCACCAAGCCCAACCAGTAACCTCACAGTGCCATCACTGCGTGGTGTGTGCTTCAGCCCTTGCTCTCACTCTGGTTGTCTGCAGCTGTCTCGGGTCTTGGGCTGGAAATCTCCTTTTAGTCAGTGCTTGCAAAGACTCTGGCATGGGAGGCTCCTCGTTTCTGAGCTAGAGCTAACACATCAAACTACAGCTTTGATTACAAATGTAAAAATACCCCTCCTCTGCCCCAAGAGCAAAGGGTTGGTCTGCGTGTTTCCCAGCAGGCGAAAGGGGGGTAAATTAGACCTTATTTGCGCAATTTGGGGTGTGTGAGTGCAGGAGAGGAGCCGCTGAGCACCAGGATGTCCCTCCTGACAGCTGCCAAGTTTGTTCTCAGGCTTGGGAAGATCCACCAGGGCAGGTCCATACCTGCCCCTCACCCCCCCAGAGTGAAGAGAGGGGATTTAATCCATCACTGGCTGGGCTGAGGAAAGAAGAGGAATTCAGGGAAGGAATCAGAGGGCAAAACAGTTTCCAAAACATGTTTTGGAAATTTGCAGGATTTTGATGCTCCTTTAAGAGTATTTTCATTTTGTGCAGACTGCTAGGACAGGATAATTAGCTAATTAGCTAAACATAACGTCTAAGTCTTTTTTTTCATCTTTATGCCAACTTTATTTTTAAACTCTCTCCCCTCCAGCCAAAAATCCAGCTGTTTCTCAAAACCATGTTGTGATTAATCTTGGTCCTCATTGTAATCAAGAACAAAAATCCCCTTCATTACACTGTGGCCAAGGTTTCTGCTAAGAGGATTTTGGTCAATGTTTTTTCAAATTGCACATTTTAATAAACATGAGTACTTATTTTTAAAAGCGATTTGGGCAAGAAGTAATCCTATCTAAAATATTATTTCTATAGATGTACCATTTACAAAATCCTTTGTGGAGGGATCACTCTTGATTTAAGAAAAAAATAAAATCATTCTGATTTAAACGAAAGAGTCTGGAGAGAAACTGGAATTTTACTGCAAATGTTTCGTATAAAAGCAAAGACTTGCCCTCACCCAATGCTTCCAAAGTTAAACAAAGCAAGCTCAAAATTCAGCACAAAAATAGGGTTTTGCTGCTGTTTGTTTTGACTCTCTTTCTGGTTGATTTATTACCCTCGGCACCCCGCAGCACCATCTGAGCAGTCTTTCATCACTCTGCTCTTTTCTTTCGGACATGATGAAACTTTCTGGCTCCTTGCTGTCCTCCCAGCAGTGATGAACATGGAGCAGGCGCCCAGCTCTGCTGCCAAACACCCACCTTCAACGCTTGGGTTTGCTCTCATCTCGCTTCTGCCAGCAATTTGGGTTGCACTGGTGTGTGTGCGCCTGGGAGGATGGGAGATGGCCAGGAGGAAAAAAAAAAAAAGAAAGGCAATTAATTAAGTCAATTATCAATTAAAAATTAGTCCATGCACCAGGCCTTTCCTTCTGCTTACACACTAGTTTATTTAAAAAAAAAAAAAATGAGAGGTTCTCCTAGGTGCAGTGGCCATGAAGCATGGAGTTGTTTGTGTCCTGGGTGAGCCCAGCCTGCTTTTAATCATGTATGGATGTTGTGTTCACCCCAGCTGCTGATTTCTACCTTCATTTTTCACCTCTCCCCCAGGAGTGGCAGGCTCAGAGTCCAAGGTATTTGCTAGTCCATTATGTCATTCTCAAACACCAAATGCCACAGTTTTGGGGGGTTTTTTTTGTTCAACTTCACGGTGATTGTTTTGTCCCATCGTGTCAGTTCAAAGCTGCTGGAGCTGGCACCAAGGTGACCTGCTGCAGGACCAGAGGTGTGCCCATGCAGGGCAGGTGTGCTTGCTGAGCCCTGGGGGTGAGCACGGCTGGGGGACAGCTGGGGGTGGCATCACCTGCTGCCAATTATCACGCGTGGAAAATTAGAAATACACGCTCAAGTATATCTGTGTACACACACTCCTATGTCTGGATGGGTCATCCATGAGCTCTGCCATAGGTGTTCCAGCCTGGAAATGCCACAGGTCATGAAATCTAAGGCCTTTCCTCGTTTTTCCTTTGTGGCAGCCTGGTTTTGCCAATGGCTCAGTACGGTCAATTCTCTCATTAATGAGGGTATAATTAGGCAGGGCTAGTTGGGAAATGTTTTTTCCAGTCCATCAAACATACTGAGATCTTAAGCATTGCCCCATCCAGCAGTGGCTTAAACAGAGGAGGTTACAAATTTGGCTTAATTTACATTTTTTGGGGTGTTTTTAAAAAAAATTATGGTGGCAGTCTCACCTCAGACACCACAAAATGCCCCCAGCCAAAGGAGACCATGGGCAGAGCAGAGGCAGACGCTGGGGGAGTGGCTGCAGGGAAGACTCTGCAGCAAAACACTCATCATAGCTTGAGTCACCGTGAGGTGCTGAGACACTGGCAAAGAGAGCAGCTGATCCAAAAAGCCTGGAAACGTGAGCTCAGCAGACTTCATGGGTGCAGAAATCACAGAGTAAAAATCTCTCTCCCAAGAGAACATTCCCCCTGTACGTGTTTTCTGGAGGCAGGATGGCATCGAACCTGATTTTGGAATGCCTTGTTTTGGCAATATGAGGTCTCATTTCCACCCATCTGCAGCCAACACTTGAATATGTAAATTATAGGGTATAAATTAAATGAGGATTGTGAAGTTGAAAAGCATGTATTGGCTGTTGCATCATCTAATACTGAGGTCTTGCAAGCTACTGAGTGATCCAGATAACTGACTCCATGCTCAATCTGTGCTTTTGTAGCCTGTAGTGATCCAACCGGCACTTTTTGTAATCCAGCCCAGTGTCACTAAAATTATGAGAGTACATGTGGCTTGAAAAAAATTAAAACCCAATTGTGAAACCAACAAACTTTTAACTGCAATCCCAACTTCATGCTTCTACTGATTCCAGTGAAGCCAACAGAGTCGTTCATCCATCAGGAAAGATACAGAGAAGGGTAAGGGATGACCAAGGGCATGCAAGAGTTTCCATATGACAAACACTAAACAGACTGGGACTTTTCCTCTTGGAAAATAAATGACTCTGAGGGAGACGAGCTAGAAGCTGTGATATCTTGAAGATGATGGATGGAGTGACCAGGGGATTATTCACCATGTTTTTTGAACACAAGTATTCACTGGTGAGCAGCAGGTTCAAAGGAAACACACACAAAAAAATTTTCTAGTGCTTCCTCACCTGATACCCAATTACACCGAGCCCCCTGTCCGCCTCCATGGAAACTTTTGTGTCTCAAGTGGTCAGTCAAGTGTTTTTTCTGTTGTTTTCACAGTGAATAGAAGGAGCTGCTCTGGGACAGGAGAGGTCTTGGGTCGGCAAGAACACGTTGCATAACGGGTACTTAAAAATGTTTAAGCCACCAAAATCTTCATCTTCTGACTGTGCCCCTCACTAATCTGCTAGTCCAAAGGGAAGGTGGGCAGCTCTGGCACACCAGAGAGCAGCAGCACCTGGTACCTTTCACCGTGTCACTTGCCAGTCAGGAGCAATCAGTCAACTGCTTAATAAGCAAAGCGCTTGAAACCTTTGGAGGTATTTTTCTTTGTCGTTATGAAGAGGTGACACACACGGCTAAGCAGCACTGACTGGCATTGTGCGGCTTTATAAGAATGCACATAACCACCTGCGACCTGCCAGCCCCTCGTTTGTCAATGGGGAGCAATCATTCAGCCACTTAGCAATTGCCAGGAGAAATGCTCTGAAGCTTTCCAACTGAAAATTAAAGAACAGCACTTTGGTGAGTGATCGCAGTTCCCTGACAAAGCATCCTGGAATCTCAAAAATAGCTGTGGATTTTTGTATATATCTGTAAATAATTGTCAGTTGATTTCTTCCATTTCTCAGTGAGCTGGGTTAATTCTTTAATTAATGGTCATTAGGGATTTAGAAGACAAATGAGTCATTCATTAGCTCGGTGTCCAAACTAATGAGCAATAAATGCTTATGAAAGACATGATTTATTTGGTATTCAGAATCTGTGTCATTATGTGGTACTGATGAAGATGTTAAGAAGCAAAGCTGACCCTTGCCTCGCAGCCTGCTCTGCGGGACCACACGGATGCCGAGTTTGGGGAGCTCCCAGGAAGTCAGCAGCCTTCCTATTACTGACAAGGTTTACCTTGGACAGCTGGGGCTAAGTTTTCTCCTAATGTGAGGTGTTTTCCTAGAGGCTGAGTCCAGGAGGACGGCTCCTGCCTATATCAGTTCACATATCTGAGATCTTCAATACACATATGGCTCTGCCATGGGTTGTATGTCCTTGTCCCAAACCCATTTTTGGACTTCTCTTTGATACTGTCCAGACAAGCAACCCAAGATCTAAGAATAGAGCCTGGCTTTGCTGCTGCTTCCATTGCCATTCTGTCTTCTCTGTGATCTTCCAAGAAGGCTTTCCACCCAGCCAGCCTTCCTTTCCCACAGTTGAGGGGAGGAGTTGTAATAGTGCAGAACAAAGCTAACACACCAAAAAGTCAGAAACAGTGAGAAAAAAGAATCACAGAAGGTGCATAAGTTACACCTGAGAAAAATTTACTCTGTATCCTTTTAATGCAAGCCAGGAGACACAAGGTGGGTGGCTGCTGCACATACCACAGGGCCAAGGGTTGTAACACTAGCAGGTTCTTAAGGTAGGTAAAACTGGATTGCAGATGGCCCCAGTCACTGGTCCAAGCTTACACAACCTCCTGGTGCCCTGTGGAGGGTGGCTCTGACCCTCGTAGGAGAGGATTTGTGGTCAGGGAGCAGTACATATCATGGGTGCTTATTTTGGAAAAGAAGCTCCTGACTTGGTGTGCCAGGAATGACACCTCGTGGAGCTGCTCTCAGGTGGCTTCTCTGGTCCCAAACAGACGTTTTGTGGACCAGACAGATCAACCCCTTTTCTTAAATCATCAACCCCTTTTCTTAAATCATCAACCCCCTTGGTGTCTGGTGGGGTAGGAGTCTGTGCATCTGCCCTGTGACACTTCCACTGCTATCCTTCAAAGTTCTGAAAGCCTGGCTTTTAATTAAGACTTTTAAAAAAGATAGATGTCATTGAAGTGTGCTGAAGGAGACAATTAAAATGTCTGAAAATTAATTCAAAATAAAAGGAGCTCTTCAGATGTATGATTTTTGGGGCAGGGGTCCTCCGGGGCACAGTTAATTACTGCAGAGACCAGAGGCAAGACCAAGGTGAGTTCATTTTGCTCCTCCACAAGTTCCACTGTGTCCCTGATGAGAACAGGGAGTCCTCAGGCATGTGCTGCACATCACCGGTGCTGCCCAGGGGTGGGAAGAGAGATGGGAAACAACCTCACCTTGTCTCTGTAGCCTGTGAGGAGTTTGGAGTTGTTGCCAGCAGAAACAAGGTAGACAGGTGACATCTGTGTCACCTCTGTGAGGCTGCCTGCAGGCCCCAAGCATGGTTTGGGGGACCTGGTGTGGGCAGGAATTCATGGCTACCCATTTGCCCGGGCACAGCAGGCACATGGTGGCTTCTCCAAACTCCAGGGTCTTGAGAAGAATCATTGAAGAAGCCGAAGGTCCTCCTGGCTTGGTCATGTCAAATCTCAATTTCTGGAGACTCAGATCATTGGGTCATGAGTGGCAAAGTACTGCATGTGTGGGATAGAGTGATTTGTCCCTGCAGACATGCTTTAACCAGCCTGATGAGCTGTGCTGGGCTCTCTGAGCTGGCCCTTCCTCCTTCAGAGACGAGTTCATCTTGTCTGCTCATGGTGGAGCAGCTCAGATCTCATCCAGGAGCAAACGACCTGATATTTAAATAAGATAATCAATTTGTGCTTTGTGAAACATCAGCCCAGCTCAATTTATGCCATTTAAGAAAGGCATTTATTGTTTCCTTGCATAAGCAGCAGCAGCAGAGGTAATGCTTTCTCCCTTGCTGGTTTTCAAAGGAGGTTGTAGCCCTTGTTAATGTGTGACCTTCAAGCTCCACAGAAAACTTACAAATGAAAAGCTCCTGTGAGTAATCCTGTTTGGAGTCAATATAGCTCTATTCTGCAGAGGTTGGGTGTAAGTTTCTCACTTCAGAATAGCCAGTAACTAAGGGTGGGTTTTTAAACTTTTAATTAATGGATTATTTGGCATTCAAAAATCCTCCCTTAAGCCTAGACTCTGAATGACACTATTGCAAGAAACGTTTGTAATTTAATTGAAGAGTGGTTCTTAGAGACTTGGCTCTGGCCATGGTGGGTGCCTTTTGTCACAAAGCCAGACCTTGGTGATGCTGTTTACCTGTGAGGCGTGGGAGGGGGAAGCCCGGTGTGCAGCGTGGGCTGCAATGCCTGTGTCCTCTGCAAATGCTTCTCATTAATTTACCAACGAATGAGAAAGTGGGGGGAGAATGGGCATTTTTCATGCCTTCCTGCTGCTTCAGTCAACTCTCCCTGTAAGAAAATCTCTTTCTTGGCAGCTTGTAGAAGTTCATAACAATAAGTGTCAGGAAAGTAAGTTTTTCAGCAGGGGCTGCAGCTGCTCAGTCCTGACAGGTGACCTCCAAGGCCGTGTGGGACGGGGGTTCAGCAGGACATTTGCCCCCCACAGCCCTGGGTGAGCACTCAGACAAGGCCAGGCTGCTGGGGTGATCAGCACAGATAATTAAAGAGGTGTCCAGGTCTTTTGGTGAGTAAAGAGGATTTCTGTATTTCCCTGCCAGAGCATTGATTCCAAAACTTGGCCTCTCTGTGGACAAAAGGGTTAGCAGATCTATTGCTTTTCATGTATTTTTTTTTTTATATGGGTGGTAGAGATTGTGAGCTGACCTGGCCTGCTCACTCTGCAATACGAGAGTACAAAAACCTCTTTATTTCCTCTAGCAAACAGTCATTGCAACTTTATTTTTAGCATCTGCACAGTCAAAGCACCTTGGGGAAGGCAAATGAATCCTGGCAGGGGAATGGGTCTCCTTGATGAGTGTAGCTGGGTGCTCCTGTGAAAACTGGGACTGATTTGGCTGAGTTATGAACCTCGGAGAGCTACAATTATTCATATGCTGAGTATGACTGTACATCCACCCAGAGGAGAGGCTGGCTGTCCTATGCCCCTGCTGGGGCTGAGGGAGACTCCTACAGGAACATGACTCATCACTCACAGGGCTTCCAAAACCTCTGTGTCAGTCAAATAGTGGCTGCAGCCTGGTGCACTGATCTGCCAGTAAAGGGATGAAGCAAATTCACCCTTCCCTTTGTTTTGGAGAGACCAGCCTTCAGTTGCAAGGAAATTACTTTTTCCCATTAAACCACAGATCTAAATAATTTTCATCCTTCTACTTACCTTTATATATTAGGAATACTCTTCATCTCTCACCTGATCACCAGACCAGCTGTCCTTGTTGCGCAGTCACAAAATGTGAACGAACCCCAAGCCCTTGGCAGAAAATGGGAGGGCTGAAACAGCCTGAGCCATGAAGCAGCTCCTGTAGGCCGAGGTTGCCCCATTTGTGTTCAGCGTTTAAGGCTGAGCTGCAGAACATTTTGAAGAATGGTTTTCAGGATGCTTTCATGGGAGCTCTGGAGCATAGAGAACAAAATGTGCTTCTGCAACGTGGCCCAGAGTGAGACCTCTGTCTACTGCGTATTTCTTGGGCCGGGACTGATTTCAGAGTCCTTTAATGCTTGTTCTAGTTCAGTGGTTAGGAGGTAGGAGGACAGGACACAGGCCAGGAATAGGCTGGGTTATTGATCTGTGATGGGCAAGATGTGTCATTTTGATCTATCCTTAAAACCAACCCAACAATCCAACGAAGCAAACAACACCAAACTTGCAAAGTGGTGCCCATCAGCAGTGGCTACAGCAGCAGTCTCTCTGGTGGGCTCAGGGTGTGCTGTACCGGTTTTGCATCAGAAAAAAAAAAAAGATTGGTATATTTTTGGTTGTTTTCAGAATGTTTGGTTGGATTAAAATAACACTGCAGTTGGGATTGTTTCACCTGTGCTATAACAGTCAGGTCAATCTTGAAGTGACCAGCGTGACTCCAGAGTGCAGAGTCATCCCATTATGAAAGGGGAGGTGAGAACAGAAAATTATCAGATTGATTTTTGAGTGCAGTGAAATCTTTTAATAGCTTAAATTTAGACAGACACTTGCTTTAATTTTTCTACAGTTGAAGGTATGAACCCCTATGTACAATTTTTTTTTAACTGCCAGGACAAAAAACCCCCCACCTAATCACCAAAAAATTAATTTTCCCTGGAGCTGCCATTACTATTAGTGTTTTCCACCCTGCCAACCAGCAAATGATTATTCTCCCCTCTAGGTGAGGACAGTAAGATGCCTCAAAGGTTTTTTTAATTAAAACTTTTCAAAGCTGCAGAGGGTTTTTATGGAAAATTCAAGTCAAGAGAAAACTCAAATTTTTGGAGGATGAGAGAAATTATGGCAATCTGGAAGAAGATTTTTCAAGTTTCAAAAGTGGTCTCTTTTTTATAAATACCAGCTAAAGAGCCGCAAAAAACCCCCAAACAAACAAAAAACCCAAACCGAACCAAAACCCAAAACGAAACAGTACAAAGCAAGGGCTGTATTTCAAGGCCCGCCATGGCAGATACAGCTTCAAGGCTTTGTCTTTGTTTCCTGAAGGGTTTTCCCACCAGCTCTGCTTTTTGCAGAAGCTGCTTCAATGGGCTTTGGCCAGCCCAAGAGAGAGTTTGTGGAGAAAGACCAGGCTTAGGTGCTTTTACTCCCACCGTGACTCCAAAATCACCTCCCTCCTTTAAATGGGGTGTCCTGGAACGTGGGAGATCCCACCTGTGGGTGAGTTTTGGGCCTCATGCTGCCTTTTTTGGGGAAAGACCACAGGAAAGCCAGTTTCCCCTCTTTCAGTGTCTGTTAACTGCAGGAATCCAGGCTTCCTCCTGCCTCAGATGGGTGAAGAGCTGGCTTTAATTTTGTTTGTATCTCGTGGGTGAGAAGTTATAAACCCAGCACTTTCAGAGGATGAAACAGGACCATATTCCTATGCTAAGATGACCACCCTGGCAATAAGGATATTTTAATCATGTCACAGCCATTCAGGGGCAATCACAAAGCATGGGGCAGGTCTTCTCTCTTATTTGGGGTGAAATAGCCCAGCTTCTGTCTGAGGGATGAACAGAGCACTTGGGGTGCCGAGATCATGCAAATACCCCACAGTGCACTGCAATTGCTGCAATGGCATCAGGAGGATGCCACTGCTAAATAAACATGACATCTTCCAAAGACACAGAGGATTTGTGCCTTTATGCTGGGTCTTTCTAACCTGCCTGCAGTGAAATTGGTCATAGGTCCCAAGGCAAGGAGAGCATGTCATAAAGCCCCAGTCTTGCTGGCAGCAGGATTTGGCCCTAAGAGTTTGGAAGCAGTGACAAGGCTCATTAATGTCAGTGATACTGGATCAGGGTGTCCTGGGGCACTCTCCCACTGAGGGCAGGAATACCTCCCGGAGCAGCAGTGCTTGCAGTCATCAGTGGAGGTGCAGGTCTTCTCTGTGTTAGGATGTCAGGCCAGAAGGAAGCCCATGTTTGGTCAAAGTTTGGCCAAAATATTATTGGTACAGGTAAAACTTAAGTAAAAATAAATTTAAGCATCACCTGCTTCAAATTTGCCCAAGGCAAGAACTTGGTCAATATTAATCAATGGGCAGGTGTTAATTAACGTCTTGTTTCTCAAGCCAAACACCATCAAGCTGGTAAACCACTTTTAACCTCACTTCCAGGTAAATGATGTTTAGTTGCCCTTTTACCTGCTGTGCCTTGTATATAAATGAGCAGCAGCTCCCGGCAGACTCCAGCGAAAGGTTAGAGCCGCGCACAGCATCCGGGATGAACGCTCGGGATCCTCTCCGTGCAGACAAGCGTGGCAGCAAAGAACACTTGGGTTTGATTAATTGGGACAAATCCTTCTTTGATGGGAGTCCAGAAGGTACAGGGGCAAAAGCAGTTGTTAATCACAGTGTCTGCAGCTCGGTGTTGTGTAGTCCGGCGTGGGAAATATTGTTATGATATCAATATGCATCTCTGGGATGGATGATGCGTAATCCGTGTGATGCTTAAAGATATGCAGGAGAAAGTGGCAGAGTAACAAGGGGCCAGACCCTCATTTAAAATCTTTTCAGGCTGTGGATTGTCAAAATATCTCAGAAGGATTTTGGCAGCTTTGTCACTTCCCCTCCCCTGGTGCTCAGCTGTTATTTAATTATTAACGTGCGTGGCTCGGGGTTGTCTCGGCAGGTGGAAGAAAAGTCTCTGTTGAAAGTGATGGAGGTAGACTTGAAAATCTCAGCCTCATGGTTGTTGTTGTAGGACCTTTTGGAATAGTACGAGAAGATAAAATGTCATTGGTCATGAAAAGCTGGATCCAAAGTCTGTCAAAGTCAGTGAAGTATTTCCATCACTTTGGTTAGCTCCAGGCTGATCCCCAAGAGTACTGATGAAAGAGGGGAGTGCAGAGATGTGGGAGCAATCCCACTCCTGTGGATCATGGTCATTGCCCAACACTGCCCTACTAACTGCAGATTTGCCTTCATGCTTTTTGCCCCACTCTGGGGGCCTCGCTGGCCCCTGTGTCTGCTTCAGCAATGTTACAGACCCCTTCCCAAGCCACAGCCTCCAGCCAAAGGCTGCCCCGTGCCAGAGACTTCTCCTGCTGCAGTAATGCCTCTCAGGCTGTGATTTTTAATGACGCTTTGATGGTAGCAGGAGCAGCACTGTATGGATTCACACCAGCCAAAGAGCATGTCTTCCTTCACCGAGGGAATAGGAAAGCCTTTTTTCAGCAGAAGACGCCTTCAGAAGTGCCAGCAAATTCTTATTAGTGCAGACAAGATCTGGGGAGAGGTTCCCTCCCTGGATGACATTTTTGGCAGTTCTCTGAATATTTTCCCCTTCTGCAATGAACATGGCATTGGAGACGTCTCGACCATCAGCATTTCAAACAGAAATCGCTCTCATTGTGATTGGTGCACTTTAAAACACTTTACCCTCTAATTTTTGGAAGCAAAACTGCTGAGGCAATTAAGTCCCCCCATTTAGCTTCTCTAGGAGGTTTCTGTGCTCTTTCTGTTTTATCTGTCTCAGCAGAAGCTTCCGTATTCCAACGAACAAGGCAGAAGGAGCTCGTTAGGTGTGTTTGTGCACTGGCAATGTATTTGTTAGAAAAAGCAGTTTATACTTCTAAGGATAACAGAGATGCATCTGTGCATTCATTCAGCAGCAGCATAAACATGCACCTCACGTGCAGTAATGGTGGCAATTGAGCAGTAGGGGAGGGGGGAGCAGACCCCAGAGGAAATTCCCCCAAGATAGTACATTTATGCCCTATTATTAGTCTTTTTACTTGCCAGCCTTTTTTTCACACTGATGTGGGAAGGCTAAAAGAAAAAAATTGCCAACAAACCAACTCAGGAAAACTGCAAAATTTCCCGCTCTTCCTTTAATTTCAAAACAATATCCTCATTGTGTTTACATCTGTACTCAGTAAAATACACTGCCAGTGTTCCAGCATTCCCTGCCAGTCTGTTACTAATCCCCCTTTTCGTGTTTTCCCAATGACAGATGGTCACCATTGACAAAGTTTCTAGAAATTAGCTGGGATGTTCAGAAGTGCTTATTGGCAGGGTAGGTACAGGGACATTAGGATTAAATTGGTTTTAGTGTGGCACAAACACACTAAAAGGGCTGAAATCTTTTTTTTATTTTGGCCACTTCTGCCTGGGATAGATAAGGCTGCTTTCCTCACTGTTGGGACCACCTCTAAATTACTGATTGATGATATGTGAACTTGGTAAAATCTTTAACACTCGCTTTCCCTAGAAATGGCAATATTTTTGCTTTTAGTTTTGGTAAGAAAACAGAAAAAAATGCATTTTGGCTCAATCTCAAGTTTTTGGTTTTTTTTTAAGCTCGCAAAAAGAGTCTCTTACTGCTCCAGCTCTCATATCTGTGCCAAGATTTTTCAGACCTGATATTGTTGGAAAAGATACCAAGTTGAAAACTTCTTAATATAACTTTAGTCAGGGGTTTTGTTCGGCTTTGCCCGGGGGCAAAAGGAATTTAAAGTTTTTTTTCAAAGGACTGTTTCATCACTCAAGGCGTGATGAGCTTAACATCTCAACAGACTGGCAGCAGCACAGAAGGTACACAAAAAATTACAACCATCAACAACCATCAGCTCCAAACATCACCCCTGGCATGGTCAGAGACACCTGGTCTGGGAAAAAAAAAGATCAGAGAACCAAGAATGAGAACCTACTTAACATCGAAGGCAAAGAGATCAATTGCCAATAGGAAACCAAATATTGAGAACTGGGTAACTTGGGATCAACAAACACTGAACCAGTGAATTTCTGTGGGGTTTGACTCTATAAGTAGCTGAAAAATCTGGTAAAATTCATGTGTCATGGAATGATTTTCTCTGCACAACTCAAGATATGTGTAGGTGAAATTATTTCTGTTGTGCATCCTGGCCAGAATAAAGTAATGCCTTGATTCTCTAATTACTTTATTCTTCAACTAAAAGTGTTGTTGGAGAGTTTTTGTTTTTCCCGCAGTTTTGGTGACAATATGAACTTTGTTTTTTCCTCAGATTTGACTTGATTGTGGTTACAAATAGTTCTGAAGCCCAGACTCTAATTTCTAATCCCTAACACCCTGAAAATATCCTTTGTTTTCATAATGATGTGGGATTTTGATGTTCTGTTGGAGGTTCCCTGCATTTCTGCTCTTTCTTATGGAGTCAGTTTAGACTTACTTTTCCTCTGACCATTGTGAAAGCTGGATGTTCCCCTCATCTTTGAACTTCTCTCCTTTCCATCCAGGTACTGATCATATCACCTGCCAGGTAACTCTCTCAGCAACCCTCAAAAGGCAGATGGGATGGCTCAGGCCCAGAATTTACATATTTGATTTATTCCAGTTTACCTGAAATGCTGCTGCCAGGGCAAACATTCTCCTGCTGCATCAAGCACACAAAGGATGAAAAGTGTTTGAGCTCCTTTCTGCTATATGCACTTAATTTGTGCTTTTAGTGGAGAAGAACTTTGTATTCTTTGATTTTCAGCTGTTTTTCCCTTGACAGCTACTGATAGCCTGCAATAACTTGTGTGGTCTTCCCTCAGACTGCTCATTCCTCCCGATTTTAGAGAGAATTGTAGCGCTCAAGCTTGCTGAAAATTACTCAGTGAGGGATTTTACATGTTTTCCTCATTCAGGAAAAATAACTGTGGGTATAAACGGTTTTGACCTCAACAGAGCTGAGTTTATTTACACCAGCTGAGCACCTGACTGAGCCTATCCAAACCTGACAGTGATCTCTTCCTTTCAGAGCTATGATTAAAATATATTCTGTCTTAACCAACCTTAAAGGCCTTAGAGGCCTGCTCTCTGCTGCCCGCCTCAGCTGGGCTAACATTGGATTAGTTGTTTGTCATGCAAGACAGACGAGTTTCTCTCAATTCAACAAGATTTTTGCTAATCAACAGTATCAGTGTTTTCAAATACTGTCAGCTACCATGACCTTGTTTGAAAAAGATTGAGTATTTGAAAACTCAATGGCAGAAATATGAACAGAGCAGGCAGTACATACAGGTCTGAAAACAGACTAAGAGTTAAAGCCTTTGAAACAGTACATGAGTTTTCCTCCTTAATGTGAAAATGATGGCTATCATCTGGCTTGTAAATTCACATCAGATGAACATCTTGGAACACTTAGAGCTAAAGAGCAGAAGATGTACAAATGAATAGAAGGGAAAAACTAAAGCTATCCTCTAAAGATAAGGGAAGGGACTCACAAATACTTCGTCAGGTAGGGAAGGGATCCACAAATACTTCAGTAGATGGGCTGTGATACTTGATGTTAGCTGCAGAAGGAGTTTCTCCTTCTACACTGTAGAGTTTTCTCTTCTACATTGGAGAAGGAGTTTCTTCTCTCCAGATGTGGGCACCACTATATAAGAAAGATATTAAACTGTTAGAGTATCCAAAGGAGGGCAACAAAGACAGTGGAGGGCCTTGAGGGGAAGCCGTATGAGGAGCAGCTGAGGTCACTTGGTCTGTTCAGCCTGGAGAGGAGGAGACTGAGGGGAGATCTCATTGCAGTGCACAAGAGAGCATTGTGAGGGAAACAGGAGGGGCAGACACTGATCTCTGCTTCGTGGTGACCAGTGACAGGACCTGAGGGAATGACATGAATCTGTGTCAGAGGGGCTTAGGCTGGATATTAGGAAAAGGCTCTTCTCCCAGGGGGTGCTTAGGTTCTGGAAGCACCGAGCCTGCCAGAGCTCAAGAAGCACTGGGATAATGCTCTGAGGCACATGGTGTGATCTTTGGGGTGATCCTGTGCAGGACCAGCAGCTGGGTCTCTTCCAACCCAAGATATTCCACAATTCGATGAAATATGTCTCTTCAAAGTAATTAGGATGAAAGCTGTACACAACTCACTTCTATGCTTACACTTCAACAGAATTTTAGCTTTCCAACTTTGCGTCTTTGTTGCCAGAACCCGTTTCATCGCTTCACATTAAGGGAAGGAATCAGGATCCTTGAGAGCTTGATGACGTAGAGATGAAGGATACCTTGGGACTACATGCATCATAATGGGGCAGGCAGCAATAATTAGGGTTGAACTGCAGAAGTGTCAAGGTGGGAGGAATTTGGAGCCAGAGGTGTTGATGAAATGCTGTTGTCGGCAGTTTTAGGATGCCTTTGTGGCCTGTGATTGAAAATTACTGCGCTTTCTAATAATCAGGGCAGCTCGATTTAAAATGCCTTGTTTAAGTAACCATTTTGAAAAGAGTCCCTACTATTTTCTGCACTAGAAAACTTCAGGATTCCAAGCCTTAGGCTTTTCCTGGTTGCCCAGGACTCACTATTCCTGCCAGGTCTCTCACCTTCCTCCCAGGCTGCTGGGCAGCACACACAGCTCGCCATCAAGACCAAGAGTAGACTCACCAGGAGCTAAGCAGTGTTTTAGAGACCTGGGGAAAAAAAAAAATCAAAATAGGGCTGGATTATCAGCAAAAACAAATCCATGTATTTCCCCAGAAATACAATTATCAGCAGAAACAAATCCATGTATTTCTCTGTTATCAACGGAGCGATGTTGATTTATACCAGCTGCAGATGTGACCTAGGTCACAACACTCTTCTTCATCTCCCGTGCTGGGTGATGCTTGGAGGCCTTTTGCTGACGTCTCATCGCTCAGGACCCCTCACTGAGCTGGGCCCCACATGTTTACAGAGGACTGGACGTTTTACCCTCACATCCTCAGTGTGCTGAGTCTGTCCTACGGGGTCACAGCACGTCTGTCCCGAGCAGGTCACAGCTGACATGCTGGCCTGTAATGGGAAGTGGCACTGTGCATCCGGGAGCAACAAAAGGAAAATGTTGAAAAAGTGACCTTTTTTTTTCACATTTCCCAGTCTATGATGTGTAAAGTCTGCCAGACTAGTATCCAGAAAAGAGCTGCTTCTGCCCCTCTTCATGGCAGCTTGCACTGGGGGACTCAAAAAGGCTTCTAAAGCAAATAAACTGGAAGGAGGGGACTTCCTCACTCTTAGTCTTACAGTTTTGAAGTGAAAACACAGGAGAAGCAAGAGGGTGTTCTTCCTTCTCTCATCTACTCCTTAACCACAGCCAGATCCATTTATAGTCTTGTGCAGCTCTTTCAGTCTGGTTGAAATAAGTGGATTTTCAGAGACAGGGTATTTCCCTTCCCTGCAGCATTGCTGTAGGAGTCTGTCCCTGCTTGTTACTGGAGAAGTTTTATAGCCCTGCAAGTTGAGTCAACAGTCTTTACCCATGTGTGGAAAAAAACACCCTTGTTCTTTTAGCCCTGGGATCCTCATCTCTCAGCCCTGGGTAATTGGGATTAGCTGTTACTCATGCAAACAGTGCCACTTCAGTTTAGTCTGATCTCATTTCCACCCAGAAAAGAGTCTGAGGGCCTCAGAAGTGTGCTGAGAGCCTTCTACTCCCAATGAGCTCCTTCTCCAGCTACTCTGTAAAGTCAAACATCTCATTTAAAATCAGAGAGACTGCAAAAGCAGAGCCCCAATGTTCACGTGAGCCACAGTTATTATGGCAAAAGCCTTCCAGAAATACCCTTTCAGATGCTGAGCAGAAGTAAAACTGTCAAGGTCACCTCCGGTTTGATCTTGGCATGTGCTGCCCATTCCTTGTTTCCCTAAACTCTGGCAAGGGCATTAGCATCCCTTTAGAGGCGTGCTGCTTGCTTGGAACAGTAAGTAGCTCTTCCAAAACCTGTTTGTGGGCTTGTGCCTGCCAGGTGAAGTTAATTGTGTAAAGGAAAACTTATTTTATCTCTTCAGCCTTTTCTGAGCGGACTTCAGGCAACAGGACTCAAGGACTCAGCTGGCTCCTGGTGCCCCAGCACAGGTCAGGAGTGGAGTCACTGGGAGAGAGCTGGAACTCTAATTAATAAGGCAAGAATGTGGTGTTTTTTTAAGGAATACGATGCTTTCTTTGCCTTCAGAAAACTCTCAACCAAGGTAAGGCACCTTCCTAGAAAACAAGCTGTAGTTTCAAAATGATGTAGAAATCCCTGGGGGAGTTTTTCTGCCCCGCACCACGCAGAAGATCAGATGGGATTATTACAGTGGTCCCGCTGGCCTCAACATCTGTGAAAGTTTGCTGCAGTTCCTTTGAATACTTACTCTGCTTAGTAGGAGGTGACTTATTTTTTCTTTTCTGTTGGCATGTTATCAGAGGAGATCAGACTAATTGTGCATTTATCTAGAATTACAGTTATGAATCTGCTCTAATAAGGCAGTAATTCATATCTTGAGTGATTTATGGCCTGAGCCTGAAAGCCCTCTGAATCCCTTGGCTCCACTGGGATTTCCTAAGGCAAGGTCACTCCAGAATCGTGCTTCCTTTGGCTGCTGATACCCTGATGGTGTGGAACCAGCACCTTCACCACGCCACTTATTTGTTAGCATTTGTATAAAACATCACAAGCAGATCCAGAATAAGTGGAATCTGTATACTATTTTCTTATTCACCTTATTTAACAGCTTCTAAAGTCCTCTCCTGCCTTTCTCTGCTGGGGTACCTAGGTGACTTGGGAGGAGTTTTAGCAGGCAATTCTTCCTCACTCTGGAACTCCTGTGGTTAAAATTCATTTAGCTCCAACAAAGGAGAGTAACGAGCATTTATACTCTCTGTGAAGTAGTTTTAACCTAGGACTCAAAAGACAAAGACCGCTGTTGAATAGCAATGTTTATTTAGCATTTGTGCATTTAAATCTTTCTCTATTTGGATGTGCCCTTCCTTTTGAACTGGAAGCATAAGTTTCTCTGTTTGCCTGCAAAACTCATTTTTTTCATCTCACTGTTGAATCCCCAGAAAATCCTCAAATATTTTTGTAAATCTCAAAGATACTAAGGAGTTAGCCCCCCCTTCCTCCCCATGTAGACCTTTGAAGGCTGGTGTGACTGGAATGATTTTGGAGTTATAGTTCAGAGTCGGAATAAAAAATGAAGGGAAGCATTTTGCAACCCCGCAGCCTGTACAATAACTAATTACTTATAGATTTTAGGTCACATTTGAAAAAGACAAATACTGAAATAAATGGATAATCACTTGGAGCTACCATTAGCAGTTTGTTTGAGCACTTTGGGTTAAAATCAGCTCGGTGTCACAGCAGAGCAGCTGCCTGCATCAGTGCAGGATCCAGCTTCATGCCGTGCCTGTGAGAGCCAAACTGGCTCCGTTGCAGGATCAGGAACACTTTCAGCTTGGGCTTGTGTACTGCACTGGATGGTTGGTTGGGCCTTTGCTGGACCGTGCTGGTGGGAAGAGTTAACCCAGCAAAACCTGACCAGCTCTGACACCAAGTGAGACAGAAAAGAAATCTTAGGGTTTTGCAGCCAGATGCTGCCCTCCACTGTGATGTTTAACAGAAAAAAATGAGGAAGTGTGCTGGCAGATTTGTGGTGATGTGATCTAAAACATCAGAAGAGTTCAAAAGAGGGGGATGAAAATACAATTATTGACCTATATATGATGTGATGAGTTTAAGCTTTAGATGTAGCCTGCATGTGTATTAAAGTTGTTACCTGTCTGTCATATGAATGTAATGGAGAAAATTAATTAATTTCTTGCATATTTTAGCACATCTTAAATACATTAATTGCCCCTTTTACCTTTGCAGCTGGAATCATCAATAATTTTGCCAAGGAGGGGTGTTACGATGCATTCAGCATAAACTTCAGGCTTTGGAAAGCTGGAGAACTGGTTTTTAGCTGACACACGTTTTTCTCTTCAGCTTCTCTCCCTTCCCGAGGGGCTCGAGATGGGAAACCTCACTTCAGTTACTCCCCTGAGAATTTTGGAAAATCCTTCCAGCCACACACATATCCCACAGTGTCTGGCTGTTCTCCATTCCTTCAGAGATGACAGAAGGCTCAGTTTTCACCCCAAAAGGAGAAAACTCTCAGCTTGACACCAGATAGCCTCTATGGAATGTTCATCTTCTTGGAAAGGTGATGTCAGATACACTGGAAATGCGGTTTTAGGGCTCCAGAAAAGATTTGTGTCCTCAAGGGTCTTCGCTAACTTACCTCATAAATACACGTGAGACAGCAAGATGGGACAAAACTACCCCAAGGACCCCAGTTCATCCCAAATCTCTACAGATCACGAGGAATGGTCAGGGACAGGGATGGGAGCATCTGAAAATAACACCATTCCTAAGGGAAAGTGTTCCATTTTAATTAATTGTATCCCTTTTATCCATGAGAGTGTAATTGCATTTTGCTTAACTAAGTCTTTTTAATTGGTGCTGGGCATGAATGATAAGCAAAGCTGTACCACTCCTTGTTAGCTGTCACAGGCAGCTCTTCCAGGGCAGTGCAGGATGTTTGGGAGACTTTGAAGCTGGGGTGGAACAGCTGGAGCTGGGTGTTGGGGAGGGAGGGCGTGTGGCCCTGCAAACCAACCTTCAGATCTCAGGGCTACCCCTTTCTGTAGATGCAAAAGCATTTTTTGTTGCTCACCAACCATCCCATGGTGACTTGTGGCACTTTTTCTGCCCCAGTGGACCTTCTCTTTGACTGGAGAAGTGAACATGTGGGGTGTGAGTGCCCTCCAAACCTGCTGCACAGGGATCCCAGTGCTGAGCTTCAGGCTCCAAACACCACTGCTGGGACTTGTGTCCTGCCCCCACAGTGGTGAGGCTGGGGATGAGCTGTGCAGCTGTCCCTCCTCTGTCCCTCCTCGGTGACACCTCTGACATGCTGGCAAAATCTGAGGGTTTGCCTTAAAAACGGTGCTTCTAGCTATTAAAGAGTGGGGAGCAAGAGCTGTACAAGTGTCACAGCTGCCCAGCAATCTCTCACAAACCATCAGGCACAAGACAAACCCATCTGCTCTTATATTGCAAAATCCCTTTCTTGGATGACTGGTTGCCCCCTGCCGCAGTTACCGAGGACTGAAACCACCACAGCCTGCCTCCTTCCCTCAAACCAAGCACCCCACTCTCAGGTTTTTGTCTTACTCTTTTTGGTCTTACTCTTGACAGTGCTGTCAGCTGTTCAACAGGATAAAACACATTTTAGTCCTTTCCTGTGACACAGGTGGGATATCATGGATACCCTCTGTATGCATCACCAGGCCTTTGTGGCCAACGCTGCCCTCCCACTCCTGGGATCATAGAATCGTGGGATGATTTGAGTTGGAAAGGACCTTAAAGGTGATCTAGGTTCAAATCCCTGGGCAGGGACATCTTTTATAGATCAGGTTGTTCAAAGCCCCATCCAACATGGCCTTGAATGCTTGCAGGGATGGGGCATCCACAGCTGCTCTGAGCAACCCATGCCAGTGCCCCACCACCCTCACAGTAAAGAATTTCTCCCTGATATATAATCTATACCTGATCTCTTTTAGTTTAAGGCTATTCGCCCTTGTCCTATCACTACATGCCCTTGACAAAAATCCCTCTCCAGCTCTCTTGCTGGTATTTGGAAGGTCCTCTCAGAGCTCTCTCCTCTCCAGACTGAACAGCCCCGACTCTTTCAGCCTCTCTTCCTAGGAGAGGTGCTCCAGCCTTCTGAGCATCTTTGCAGCCCGTTCTGGCCTCGCTCCAGCGGGTCGCGGGGTCTCAGAGCTGGATGCAGTGCTCCAGGCGCGGTCTCAGGAGGGCGGAGCAGAGAAGGATGCTCAGGATCCCCGGTTCTCCGTGGGAAAAGGCAGCGGACACGAGGGTTAGGGGCAGCCTCCGGGCCGGGCCGATGCCGCGGGTCTCCCGCAGCGGCTTCGCGGAGCGGCGGCGGCCCTTGAGCTCCCCTTAGTGCCGGGAAGGAGCATTTGAGAGAAGCGGCGGGAGTGGGAGGGAGGCCGGCAGGCGGCCGGCGGGTCCCGGCGCGGTGCCCGTGGCTCGTCCCACTGCGCTGGTGGCATCCCGTCAGGATGTGGCCGGCCCTTGTCCTTGCAGGGAGACCTTTACTTACTGAACGTCAATTGCATCAATCGCATGGGATCCAGGAAAACCCAGTTCACTATTTTCTCCCTAATATCTACAGGGGGGGGTGTGTGTATATAATTTTATTTCATCATCTATCTGAACATTTANTATTTATTTATTTATTCATTTATTTCTATTTAACACCAATGGATAGCTTATTCATGCTTTGCTATATCTTTTTTTATTTGTTATCATCTTGCTTTACTGGAGGATCTAATTTGTAAAGGTATGAAAAGCTTAGCTTTATACACCAGGCAAGTAAGTGGTATTGCTCCTGCAGACAGCTTAGGAAACACTGGCAGGGAAGGGAAGGGACTTAGCTAATGTCAAAAACAAGTGCTGTGCTAAACCAGGATAGTATGGCACCTAGATCTCAGGCACTTATTTTTGCACTTTAATGTGTGATCAATGTAATTTCTGAAGAATATTTATATTTGCTTACCAGAGGGATCATCTGATGATTTCTGAATATCTGAATATTCTGAATATCTCTTGGGTATATGCACTTCCCCGGGGGTTTTAAGCTCAGGTTCACAACTGTACCGTGATGAAGATGGACCAGCCAGCTCAGCTGCAGTAAGTGCAGGTTTCTGCACACTGATCCTATTCTCTTGCTGCACTAAGCTAACGTGGACCATCGCCTCCCCTGTGGACTTAGAGGTCACACACGTGTGAGCTCCTGCAGATGAGCTGATGTCAGGTAGCTGGAAAAGCTGTGAAGTGGCCCACATGCCTGAGCTCCAGCTGTTTTGTGACAGCTGGGATGCTTCAGGTTACCTGGGGGTCTTGCAACAGTTACTGATTTGTGAAAAATTCAACTTTCTTTATCAATATTTCTATGACCTGGTAAAAAGGCACAAAAGCACAGCCTGAAGAAACCGGGTTTGCGTCACGAAGAAAAGCTCCCTGGGGAGCAGAGGCAGCAGCAGCTCCCAGGACAGACCCGGTGGCCCATCACGCACACTCCACCCCAGCATCCTCGCCGTGGTTGCAGTTGTGTGAACCCCAGTCACGCTTCATGCAGTCCGTAATTGTAATTTCAGCCCCCTTGCAACTTAGGTCGTCAAGCCAAATTTGTCCGGTACCTTTGGAAGATCAAATAAACAAACAAAAAACTGTTGGATGGGAGAAAGAGGAACATGTTTTGTTTTTTTCTAAAGAGAGCCCTGTGGATAGTGGGTGTGTTGGGCTGCATGGTCGGCGTGTTGGAAATCAAGCTTTTGGGCACAGTTTGAGCAGCACTTGACATGCAGCTGCCTCATCCCAAGAGGAACGAGCTGCTCTGTTGAGGGGAATCACTGGCTGCCCGTGTAGAACACCTTGCTGTGGTACTTTCTGGGTGTGTGTAACCACCTGGGCCACGCCTGGAGAGGTGTAAAGCTGTTGTGGACTCACCTGCTGTGGCTGTGAAGGCAGAGACGGCACGGTTGAATCCCAGCATTCGGCAGACCACGGTGGCCTCTTTGGTGGTCCAGCCATCGTCACATATTGTTCCCCAGAACCCATTGTGGAAGATTTCCACACGGCCCCTCTTGTCTCCTCCCACGAGCCGTACAAAACTGCCGATGCCGGCTGAGAGTTCAGAGAAGAGAATAACTCCATAAGGAAAGTGACAGACAGAAGCCGTGACCACCCAAAGCAGAGGGATGTTCCTATCTCCAGGGTGGGAGCAGAGGTTACTGGTAGCTCACATCCAAACAATTCGAGCCCTCCCTGCATTTGGAGACACCAGGCTGCAGCTCAGAGCACAGGCTCCTTGGCTCTGTTAGCTGTGCTGTGGGTTAACCAGTGTGAGCAGAGGGGTGTTTTGATCCTGATCTCAGGTAGCTGATACCAGAAGGCAAGTGAGAGAAGAAGTGAAAGTTCAGTACCTTGTCCTTTTTCACCTTTGCTCCCTTTCAATCCTGGGGAACCTGTTCCAAATTAGAAAAGCAAACATTTGACAGTTACTTGTGGGAAAATCTGGTTATTATCTAGTTCTGAATACTTGTGTGAGTTAGAGATGTGCAGACTCCTCCCTTTGTAGAAAATGAACACCCTGAAGTGACTAAGGCTACGTAAAAGAAACACCTCAGGAAAAGCAGGATAACATACAGCAAAATATTCCCAGTGTGAGACTCAAGAAAAGGGCCACTTTCAAATCCCATGTATTTATTCACTTGTGGGAAATGTATCTCATTCCCACTGTTACCTGTAAAATGACATCTCTGATAAACTCTGGGATCTCCAGAAGCAGGCATGGTATCTCCCAGAGTTCTTGCAGGAACACCTACATCCTGGGATTTGATCTCCAGGGAGAGCAGAAAGTGCTCTCAGCAGTCGTCCACCATTTCTGTGGAGCATCTTGGTCATGAGGGCAGGGGTATTTGAAAAAACCCAATCAGGTCTTTTCCCCAAAGCTACCTCCAGAAAACACTCATTGCTGTCTCCTTCTGGGGACCAGGAGATGGGATGCACCCAGAGGGCAGCCTCTGGCCTGGAGCCAGCCCAGTTACACTTCTTCCATCCTCCAGATGCAAAGCTCCAGAGGAGGAGTGCATGGAGGAGCCTCACACAGAATCTAGTTTATTTCTGAGGATTCTTCTGTTTGCTTTCCATGGGCTGTTCTAACAACTGTTTGGGGTTTTTTTACTACAGGTCTCATGTTTTTATGAAATACTCTGTGATTGGAAGGGAAGGGGGTTAGGAATGGAGTAGTAGCTGTAGTGTTGGCCCTTTTGAACAACTTTTGTGTCCTACAGTTAGCAAGCTGTAGTTAAATAACTTCACTCTTAGGTGTTTCCAACAACTTCACTATTCCATGTTCCTGAGTGCCATGTTTACATGGGATTTGTCCCAGGGACAGGGTGTCTCTGATGTCCCTGAACAAAGCAAAGAGGAATGTGGGTTGTTCCAGTTTTCTGTAAAATCAGGGATTTGAGAAAACCTAATGCATCCGTGTGCTTGCATGTCTTTTAGCACTCCTCCCAGGGTGTACAACTGACACCCTGCACATCCCTCTGCTGGGAAGGCTGATCTGTCTGGTGAGTTCCTGCAAATCATCTCTGAAAGCACATGCCAGGGCAGCTTTTGTTGGTCTGTGATCTACAGTCCCAAATCCAAATGTGCCATCATCTCCACAGACCCTGTGGCAAAGAGCCTTACCAGAAAGTCCAGTATCTCCCCTGGCTCCTTTGAGTCCTGGTTCTCCTTTCAGACCCTTAGTGCCATAATCCCCCTTGGCTCCTTTTTGACCAACTGGGCCTGGGATGCCTGGGTGGAAAGCAAAAAATTCATTGCCTTTGTCCCTTCCCAGAGAAAGGACATGACAAACATTTCACATCGATGCAGAACAGTTGAATGTGGCACCTAAAGTTCTTTGCATCATCACAATAAATCATCCTGTAAGAGTTTACCTTGTGGGCCCTGGTCTCCCTTTGCTCCCTTTTGCCCTGGAGGTCCTAAGATCATCAAAAGAAACAAACAAAAAACCAAATAAACATTTACAAGACTAATGTTTATGCATTTATAAAAGCTTATGCAAATTAGTATTTACAATTGATTTTAACTCATCTAGTTTTGGCGTCTACGTTATAAGCATCTATTTCTGAATCAGGTGCCTTATTTCACATCATACTCAGTGCAGACCATGTCAAAAGACAAAAAATACAGGCAGCGGAGAAACATCTTTTCCTGAAGTTCATCTTAAACTGCTTCTTTCTTTGTGCATTTTCAATTTCTACAAAAATTCAGGCACGATCACCCCCTCATATATATTACAGATGGCAGAAACAACCCTCTGGTGAGTAGTCAGCCCAGAGCAGCCTGGCAGAGCCCCAGGAGTGCCATGGCATCTTGGGATGCATTGGGGGTCCAAGAAGAAGACTCAAGAGATCTCCTTTTGGTGGTGTAGTTCCCTTTCCAGTGTCTGCATGATGTGTGCTGCTGACCCCAAACCTGCTTTATTCTCCATTACCTGCTATTCCTTTTTCTCCCTGTACACCTTTGGGTCCAGCAATGCCTTGTGCTCCTAAAATCAGAAAGAAATCATAAGGGTGAGCCACACAAAGTGAGGCCAGAGTAGAAGGTCAGTGGGTTCTAGGTTTGAGCAGGGCTGTACCTGGGCTACCTGTGAGGCCCTGGTACCCTTTCTCTCCTTTCTGACCAGGTCTGCCATCAAGGCCAGGACTGCCAGGAGGTCCACGTTGTCCAGTTGCACCTTGAGGTTGAGTGAAAGCAGCACAAATGACACGTAACACAACACATAAAGGAGATAGAACCACAGACAGCTCTATCACCAGCCCTTGCACACTGAGTTGAGCCTATGAAGGCAAAACTAACACTGGCTGTCTCCAAGGTGCAATCCTGGCAGTGCCAGTCTTAGCAACGCAGTGAGGGATGATCTGGAGTGAAAGGCTGCATGGAACCAGGTCTGGCTGGCTATCAGCATTGAAATGCACAAGTTCTTTCTTAAAAGAGCAGACAATTTCTGCCCTTGTGTGTGCACACATGTCAGGAAGGAGGGCATGTCTCTTTCCCCCTCAGGCTCCTGCACAGTGAGTAGGGCCCAGATGAGACAGCCAAGGCTGCTGGATGAGTTTGGCCAACACTGAAATGTTGACATGGTTTCTTCATCTAATCATCATCTATCTTCTCTTAGCCATGCTGGGATCCAGACCAGCTGCAGTTTTCCTTGTCATGAAACACCACATAAAAGAGATCGCTCTTACCCCTCTACAAGAAATTGCACCTTCTGTGCTGCCTACCTGCCTCTCCTTTTGGCCCAGGAGGTCCAGGCTTCCCCGGGCTACCTGTAACAACATCCTGGCATCAGTGCTAACGAGGCTTAGCCCAGCCCCTCAGCTGGGGCGGCCCTGCAGCCTGTCACACTGTGTCCTCTGCACTTACCTTCGTAACCTGACTGTCCTGGGGGTCCCTGCTGTCCCTGAGGACCCACAGCTCCTTGGGGCCCGGGGTCTCCCTTCTGGCCCATGTCACCTTTCTGTCCTTGGGGACCTATCAAAAAACACAGCAGACATGTAAATTAAAAGAGCCAGATCTGTTGTCTCTGCAGCCTGTGGAGCACCCCTGTCTGACCACAGCAGTAGGAAGGTTTGGCCTCACATCTGCATTTACCATTTGCAGGTAATGCAGGTAACCATCTGGTGACATTGTCATCATAAAGCTGGAGGACAGAGCTGGTCTGTGTGACCCACCTCTAGCTCTGTCGGCCTCTCTGGCCAGATGTTTGTTTTGGCTGCTGTTGAAGTCTTGCAGTGGTGTCATGACACCCCTCCAAACTATCCCTGCTACAGGAATGTTTTCTCCCCTAGTTAAATATCCCTCACTGCAGTCTGAATGCTTCCCTTCTGCTAGACAGCACATTCCACTCCTGTGCTTCCAGAGAATTTTGTCATCTCCCCTTAACCTTCTCTTCTCTGAACAGGTGATCAACATGCTCCAAAAGAGTGGAATTACTTGAAAGTGCCTCATTTGAAAACTTCATCTTTCTGCTCCAGAATTATCCCAGAGTCCTTTTGGTATTCCTCCTACAGTCACTCTTCTCTTCTGGAGCATCTTGTGCCAATGAGAGCATTGGGGCATTCAGGATCTGATGGAAGATGTCAGGAAGCTCTTATCAACCTGTCCAACTGTCCTCCCTGCCCTGCACCATACACGTCACCTGCTTTCTTTTCCTCTCCTGCTTTCAGCCCATGTGAGAGCAGTGAGTAACCGCTATCCATAATGCATGCTACGTGGGAGAAACATTGCATAACTCTTCTACTTCAGGTGTATAAAGCCAGGCTTACGTAAGATATAAAGCTCTCAGAAACAGGTTCCACTAAAATGAGTACTAACATCCACATGCCTGTGCATATAAATTATATTGTATTATTTTATACCACAGAAATCCTACTGCAAATATCACTGCTTTAATCTAGGGTAGGCTGATAATTGAATATCTGTGGCTTTCATTAGACAAAGGTCACTCTGTAAAGAGACTTCCATGGTGCAGAGTCAACATTTTGCATGGCCCCTTCCCCCAGACCTCCTCTGGGAGATTTGCTGAAGCATGACATGAAATTAAACCCCTTCAGATCAGGTCAAGTGTCCTGTTTATCCAGCTCCCTCACTGACTGGCAAACCACGCCCAGGGCTGCTTGGATTTTTATGAATACTGACCCATGAAGACTTCTTCTGGTGTTTTATGTAGAATGAGTTTAAAAAGAAATATGTGTGAGAACATTAAAAATGTTGAGATAGTGAAGGAGTCTTACCTTCAAGCCCCATCTCTCCTTTTTGTCCTTTCACTCCTGGTTCACCACTTGGGCCAGAAAGACCAGGGGATCCTTTGCTCCCCTTCTCACCCTTGGCTCCATGTACACCTGCAAGGACAACACCATTTTTCAGATGCTTCATGGGGTGCCATGTCTATGGATGCCAGCAGCAGGACACCTACCACAGCTGTGAGCATGAGCCAGACCCCACTCTGTGCACTGGAGAGTGGTGCTGGTGACAGTGGCAAATTGGCCCACTGGGACTGCTGCACACTGACTTTTAAAATAAGATTTTTTTCCAGTTAAGTTTTGCTTTTGCTCACATTAGCTTTATATAGGGTTATTTCCTTCAACTGCAATGACATTCTTACTCACTTACACCTTGGCTGAGGACAAGATTGCTCATAAAATCATCCATAAAGCCACTTTATGTTCATCCACAGAAGTAATTCAGGTGTCAGAAAAGCCTTACCTTGGTCTCCCTTTGTCCCTGGTGGTCCCCGTAACCCTGGGATGTAAAATACATATATCAGCTGACACACATCATCTATTCACAGTAATGGCCAAGAAGAGGAGACGAATTTTTTAATCACCCTTTGCTCACACCATTTCAGTCACCAGTGAGGCCAATCTTCAGCTGGCAGGGACCAGCACAACCACTTGAGTGAAGTCCTTGGAGCTCAGCTGAGTGCTCAGCTGGGCAGGGGCCAGCTTGTCATCCTGCCAAGCCCAGCTCATGGGGACCATTGAGGAGATTTTTCATGAAAAGGCACTGAATGATTGGGCTCTGATGTGTAATAACACTGCTTGGCAAGAGGTGCTGTTTCAATGTCGTAAGTGCAGCCAGGAAGATATGAAAACACAATTTTTAATTTTTTTTTCCCTTCAGAAAATCTCATCAGTGTAGCCAAGAAGTAGGGATGGATGAGTTGCAGACCCGACCTAACATCTTAGATCATCATCACGGGATCATAGAAACAGTTGCCTGGTCCAACCTCGGCTCAAAGTGGAGCCAGCATTAGATCAGGACTTGCTGCATCCTCACAGTCTGGAGATATTTACCTCCTATGGCAGGTGGAGTTCTACCCAAACCCCCAGGTACCCAGGGCAGCAGCTTGTGCAAGGCTGTGGAGGGCAGAACCTGCACCCAGCTCATTCCTGAGTCTGTGCCAGTGTTTTCCTAGGGGCAGGGTGGGCATTGACCTCTGTGGGAGCATTCTGGCTAGCCAAGGCTCCTGGAGGATCAGTGAAAAGGTACAGCAGGTCTCCTCATGACCAGGGCATTGTGTGTCTGCATACTGGGTAGGGTTTGGGTCTGGAGACCGGAATCCCAAATCCTCACTGAAGGTCTCTTAGATGAAGTAAAGAAGAAGAGGAAAAGAGGAGAAGTTGTGGCTCATCACCAACATACCTGGTAGACCAGGATCTCCTTTGCGTCCAGGAGGCCCTGAAATAAATATTTAATGGATATTTTTCAGTAGCCAGCAGTCAGTGAGGAAGACAGCAGTATGGGATTGACAGCTTGAGGTGTGGGCTGGAGACACCACCCTTTTGGAGGCACCTAGAGTCCAAATCTACAAGTCACAGGATGGAAGAGGAGCCCAGAGCCACTTGTGCAGCTGCAAGGGGATCTGGGGGTTTGCACAGGGCAGTGCTCCAGCTTCTATAGGTGTGCCCCGGGCATGGGAACATTACTAACTGACAGGAAGATTAAATCTTGCCCTAGTTATTCGATCACCTAAACTGGGTTTTCAGTTCTGCTAGTGATGCAGAGGAGCCAGATCTCCCCACTGCAGAGCCAGCATGGAGAGCCATACCTGCAACCAGGGTGATGTTGTTCATTCTCATCATCAGGTTCGCATTGTTGCTTTTAATTATGGTGATTTCCTCTTCTAAGCTTCTCCTCCAGTTTTCTTCATGTGTCATGAGAAAGTTCTTCCCAGTAGAGCTTCTCAACAAGGCCAGATTGTTGCCAAAGGAGCTCTCCAGAATCTCCTCTGTATAGGAGGCATTCTGCTCTTGAAGTTTCAATATCTCTCTCTGCATCTTAAATACTGAGGAAACAAAAAGCCCATGCAATGAATATTCCCTGCCCGGGCTGGCTGGGAAATGGTTGTTTGGCAGAGCAGTTCCTCAGCACCTGGGGAGGACAACGGGGCATAAAGACCACCCTGTCTGACCCGGGGAGGTGGTTTTCACGTGCCAGTCCTTGCTGCGGCCAGGAGTGCAGCTGGGAATGCTCTTGGAAATGCAAAGCACACACACACACAGGGTGGGGGAATTGTTCCCTGCAGCGGCTGCTTCGCCCGGCGGTGTGCGGAGGAGCCTCTGTGCTCCCTCAGAGGGTTCAGGTTTGCGAGTTCATTCCCGCTTGCCCGTGCCCCCAGGAGCACCCAGCAAAGCTCTCCTTTGATGCCAAGCCCGCGGCGAGGTTGTAGCGTTACCTTTGTACATCAGCAGCCCCTGGCCGGCCGTCAGCAGCAGCAGGTAGATACTGAGGGTAGTCCGAACACAGCATGAGGATGCCCTTTTCTGGCTCCGAGGCTCTAAAACCCAAGAGAAGAAGGGTAGGCACTCTCTCACATCTCTCCCCTACAAGCTCTGCTCGCTTCCAGCCTTTCCAGGCGTGGCCACAGGGCTTTCCAGCGGTGTGGAGCAGCAAGGTCCCTCTGTGAGAGTGCTCGGTCCTGCCAGCAAGGCAAGCTGCCTTCCTCTGCTCCAGCCTTTGCACTGCACTCTGCTTGGCCACCTTTTCCTTAGCTAATTTAACCAGCTCAGCTCCATCAAGGCTTAATCCAGCCTCTAACAGTGTGAATGTGGTGATTTTCCCCTTTCTGCATCAATAAACTCCCTGTTTCCATTGCTTTTAGTTGTCCCAGGCTGCCATTCCGAGGGTTGCTCAAAGCAATTCCCTCTCCATCTAGAGCTCTGCATACACGTGATTCCAACAGTGATGCATGTATGCATCAAAATAAATGAAAAATCAATAATAAACTGAACTGCAAGACAAACTGAAACAAGTCATAAGATGTAAAATCAATCAGCAAGTGTAAAAGAAATAAACGGCTTTGTTGAATTTTGGCCTTCAGTGAGAAAAGAAGTATTTCAGAAACATTGGTAACTACATCAGACATTCAGTAAGTTACCCTGAATTGAGGCTTTTCTTTTTTTTTTCAAAATAATGTAATCAGGAGTTTAAAGTCTTAGTTTTAAAAGAGTACAGTATTTTAATTGGTTTTACAATAGAATGGCTTAGTCAGCAATGAAGCTTTTATATTCAGCTAAGAATTCATAAATTTACATTTTCTTATTGAGTCTGGTGATTTTAGTATCTTAACTATTATGCATGAAAGTCTTACTCGAGAAAATTAGATGTTTTAAAACAGGAAAATAACTAATTTTTTTCTGATGCTCAGCATCAGCTCTTGGCTAGAAAGGGTACTTTTACACTTCTACTTTTAAATGGCAGTTAATTTACTAGCAAAATCAGTGCAAAAAGCATTTAATATGCAATATTTCATTTTAATGTGTTGTTTTAGACCAGATAAAATCCATAGAAATCTATTGAATAAAAAGAAATCTTACCACTTATCTGAAAGGTTGTGATAGAAGGTGAGGCAAACCCAATCTTTTCTGAAACACTGAAAGAGTTCATATCACTCGAATTTCCATCTTCCCCGTATTTGTCTTTAATTTTCATGACAAATTTCTTGTGGCTAATCTAAAGCCTTGTCAGATTATGGACAATAAAGAACTGGAGGCACTTCCTCTCTGCCTCCTGATTTGGTATGCTTTTCCTATCTGCTCAGTTTTTATAGACTACTGAGAACTCTGATGTGGTAATTTGAACAGTTCCTCAAAAAATCCCGCAGCTAAAATGTTGACCTGCTCTCATGTCCTCAGTCAGAGTCCAGAGAGCCTTGGGCAGGATTCTGACAGATCTGCAGCCTGGAGTTATTCAGCATCTCTGCATTGTGGCTGAGTTAGGAATGAGATGGACATTTTGTTTCTAACACTAGTAAACCTCCTCAGGTAACCAAGAAAATTCCACGTTCAATGTTATCTTGGCAATCCCTCTCCCGGGAGGGGAGGCTGAGGAGTTTGCCGTAGTGAAACACACAGTAATGTGCACCCAGGTGACACCTCAGTGGCTCTGTGTGACTCAAGTGCAAGGAGGCAAAGAGTCAAGAGGAGTTGTAAAGACAAGCGAATGATGGTGGGATGGGGGACGCTGAAACCCAAACGGGTTTGGGGTGACATGGAGAAAAAACGCTTGCAGCCTCCCTGACAAGGTCTCTCAAGCTCCTGCTTCCTCCCTGACAAGATTTTCACACCCACAGACACAATTCCTACCTCTTCACCATTTCTTTGCCCTCATCCAAACTCCCCCCTGGCATTTGGCATTTTGACCTCTCCATTTTCGTTGGGTTTGATTTTGCTTTTTCAAAGTGAAGCGACTCACCCAAGCCTGCGGGCAGGAGCCGTCGGTAGGAGCTGGGCAAAGCCCTCCTCATCCATGCTGCCACCACCACATCCTGCCCTCTCTGAGGTGCAAGGCAGTCACTGTCACACGATTTGGTCCTGGGCTGCAGCTCTGTGCTCATCCCTGGGGCTGCTGGGTCCTTGTCGCTTTGCTTGGCCATGGAATGAAGTGTGGCAAATCTTCAGGTAGGGGTGAGTTGGAGATCCACACCCTGGCACTGCAGAGTGAAGCCCTCTGTTCTGCACCTGATGGACAAATCTCTGAAAGCCTTAAACCACAAATATGTGGGGATTTTTGAATCCACATCTGTGTTCTCCTTTCAAATGTGCTTGTGCAGCTGTGACCTGATTTGTCCCCATCAGGGAGGAAGAGGAATCCTCCATCTTTAAACATTCTGCTACACTCTGTGTAGGAATTGGGATAATTTGCTTCCTTGTGAAGGTCTCAGATATCCCCTTGAATTAGAGAGGCTCAAGAGGTTACCACCGATCAGCTGAGCCACAGTAAATGCCTGTACATCCTCTCCCATCACGGCACCACCTCCCCATGGGAGTAAGGGCCCATATCCAGCCCATTTCTGATGGTTCTGGTGGTTCAGCTGGCCACTCTGCACAAGCCTGGAGCCGTCTACTCTTGCTGGGTGATGAGCTGGGAATGACTGTGCTTGTGCTGCCAAGTGGATGTTTATAGGGGTGGATGTGATTCAGGGGCATGCAGAGAGCAGATTTATAGCAGAGAGGCTTTTAACAATACTTCTAGTCAAATCCATTTTATTTCAAAGTATTAAAAATAAACTGGCAGATATAGTTCTCAAAAGACAAAAGGTGCTATGAGATCTTTGTGCCCTCCTTCTCTGAGAAAGAAGCTCAGGGATGTTTTCACACGATTTGTGGTCATGCTGTGGCCATGCCACTCTCAATGCCCCAGTTAGTATGGGTGTAAAAACAGGGGTAGATTCCATTGAGTTTTACAGCCCTGAACTGCAGTGCTTCAGGTTTTGAAGTCCAATTCTCCATTACTGGGGGGGAAGTCACAATCCCTCTGACTGCAGTTGCCTTCCCAGCTGGTCAAACCTTTATTGCTGTTTGATGCAGCCCCATGCAGCTCTGTGAGCTGCCACATTCTCATCGCTCAGGTGAGCCTCTGGCTGCCTGGGAGGTCGTGGTGCATTTCTCTCCTGATGTCAGCCCCTGCAAACAGGCAGCAGATTTCCCGGTGCACGTGGTGCCGACGGTCTGGACCACGCCCTGGAGACAGAGATCATGTCCCAACATGCTGGCTCAGCCTTTGCCTGTGCTGCTGTCCTGCTTTCTGCTGTCTTTCATTTCTCACTATACCATCACCGACTACAGCAATAGGTCGACTCTGATTTTGCAATCAAGAAAGAAAAAAGAAAAGAAACTGCTGATTCAGTGCAGTCCAACTAGGTTGATTTTTCGCTGAAGCAATGGGGTTATTTATAGAATAACAGATTCCAGCTCATTATGGGACATGTCTGCTGGGCCCTCAGCCTTATCCTTTGGGCGGTCTGTGAGAAAACCCTGGTCCCTCTCTTCCTGCTGCTTGTCCTGCTTCCCCTGACATGTTCTGCTGATACTCAACGAAGAGCTTGTAGTCCTCCCGCTCATCCCTTTCCTTCCTACATGCGTACAGAAGATGCTCCTCATGTTCTCACTGTAAATGTGCACCAACATGTGAACCAAGTTTTATAAATTGACCACAACCGCCTCAAAGTCACGGGCCTGGGGGAACTGCTGGTGGAGGGAGAAGGAAGTGGCCTGGAAGTGGCTGGTGGATCAAAAAGTCCCTGGCCATACCCGCTACCTTTCTCATCTTCCATTATGGTTGTCCTCTGCAGGCATTGGCCACCACCAAGAGCTCGTGGCAAAGCAAAGAGACGCAACACCAAGTCCAGCCTGGCAATAGCTAAACACATCAACAGCCTCCCAGCAGTGATTCTGCCAGGGAGCTTGGGCAAACATCAGCCTCTTCAGGATAACCTTTTATCCTGAAAGAACTGAAGTTGCGGTTCTTTAAAGACTTTTTTTCCCCCAAGTGTGAAGATATCCTAGCTCAGAGATGTTTCTCCATTTATCCACAAGAAGGTAATTTTTCTATATTCATCTATTTGATTGCAGACTGTCTCTAAGCATAAATGTGCAGCATTTGGGAGGCTTTCATTCCTCTCCAAGGAAGGGTATGACATAAACAGGCCCAATATTGGGTAGGTTGGTGCAGGAACATTCACCATTTCTGCTGTTGCCTCTAGACTGAAGTGGGGGTTGCAGCCAGGAAGGGTGACAGTCTACCCCTTATCCTAATACCTGCACCCCTGTTTCTGCAGATGGGCTTCAAAGCACCAAAATGTAATCCTGCCACAGACCACACTGCTCTCCCACAGCAGAAAGCAACCAGCTGTGGTTTGACCTGTGACACATCCCATACATGCCCACCACAAAGCCAGCAATGACCAGAGCCGTACAATTGCCTCATCATAGCCTTGCTAGTAGACTAGTTTGGTTCTTTTTTCCCCCTATTTTAACTGATTTTTCAGTCTTTTGTCTTTTTGCAATGAATAGGTTTGGTGAATTTTGACATCCCAGTTCTGGTGGTGGGTTTACTCCAGCCATCAGCCAAACAGACACACAAATGTTGTCTCAGTCCTCTTTTGCAAAGGATGGGGAGAAAATGGAAGGTGAGAAGACTCATGAGTTGATACAATGACAGTTTAACGGGGATAGAAAAAGATGCGCTTGCAAGCAAAGCAGAAAGAGGAACTCATTCTCTACTTCCCATCAGCAGGCAGATAAGCAACTGCTTTTGGGAATCGGGGCCTCAGCATGCGTGATGGCTTTTTGGGCTGACAAATACACAAACCACACAATCATCTCCCCTTCCTCCTTCCTCCCATGAACTTCTGATCTCTGAGTTTGACGTCATATGGTGCAGAACATCCCTGGGGTCGGTTCAGGTCACAACCGTGGCTGTGTCCCTTCCCAATCTGTTGCTCAACCCCAGGCTGCTCCCAGGCTCAGTGCTGTACGAGCTCTGCTCACCAATAGCCAAAATATCCGTGTTAGCAACTCTGGCTTAGCCCCAAATCCAAGGCACCCCACCCTACTGTGTTGGGCTGCTGTGGACAATGCTCCCTCCATCCCTGTCAGACCCAGTGCAGCTCCCCAGTGTGACAGTGTTGATGCTGAAATGCCTTGTTCTCCCCGAGGAAGGAGCAAGGACTTTGATGCCTGTGGACATCAGGAGGCACTGCTGAATCCAGGGGATGCCAAGGCAGGTTGTGGGTGATCTGCCCACCAATAGATCATGGAGGTACCAGACCTGGGATCTGCCTTGTGAGTGTCCCTTGGACTGCCCAGCTCAGCCCTGGTCAGCACCCCCTGAGAAAAGGTGTATCCAGCTCCAAGGGCAAGAAATGGTGAATTAAATGGAGATTTTCCGTGTAGAAGAGAGACTGAGTCCAACACACAAGTTCTAATGCCAGGGCATTAAACCAAACCTTGAGTCTGGACCCATGTGGAAGCAGAGGCCTTGTTGTGAAGCCCCCCACATCCCTGCATGCCCAGACCTGTGCTCAGGGGGTCTGGCTGCTGCAGTAGCACCTGGGTACTTCTGGGACCGTGGAGAAGCACTTGTGCTAAAGCAATAAAACCCCTAGCACTGCCTGGCTGACATTTCTCCTTTCTAGCTTGATGTGTTGCTTGGCTTTGTTGTAGAGATTGAAAACAGATTTTCTTTCCCTTCTATGAGTTATGTTAATTTGTGTTTCATCAGAACTTGTCTCTTCTCCTCCTTTCTTTTTTTTTTTTCCTCCCTTTAGGCTGGATCCAGCTGCACCATGAATTCAAGGAACCACCTGCAAAATATTTTAATGATTTCAACCTGCTCTTTGAGGTGAATTAATACCAGGGCAGCCTCTGCAGCACAGTGAAATAGTCAGGCTTGGCTAAGAAGGCCACCCTCAAAGCTGAAAAATATGTTCTGCAAGGCTGATGTGCCTGACAGGCAAGTTTGCTTTCAAAGTCTTCATACAACATCTTCCTCCTCATCTCAAAGCAGTTTTCCCTTATTCAGGTAAGAGCTGATCCTAAGGACTGGATGAGACGGTAAGAAACAGGAGGGACAATGAGACATCAAGAAACCGGTCACATGGAGGGCGGATTAGATTTGTTAATGGTCTGCTACAAACAGCACAATTACAGCTGAAGGGAGGCATCTCCCAGGCCTTGCTCTGCATTTAGCAGCTCAGTCCTGTAGGGAGAGATCAGCTGCTCCCTAAGGCTCGTCTTTTCTGGAATGCTTTGGTTCATCACATGCTTTCCACAAGGCCAAAAAGATTTCTCTAAGTACAGCTCACAGTGTAGCCACATTCCCACTTTCCTCCATCTCCTGGGCTTTTAAAATCCAAGGGTCATTTTTAATTTGCTAAGCAGCTATTAACCTTATCAAATGATGCTGCAGGTGCTCTTGTGGTCCTTTCCGCCCCACAACCAACCCAACCAGGCAAGAAGGTCCTTAACTTGCCCTGATTTTTTTTCAGCAAAGTCTCTGGGATTATGTGAGGCTCAGGGTCATTGTATTTTTAGATATTAAACTAGTCAGGTAGTCAGCACATTGTTCAGAAGGACAGTCTTAAAGAGGTTTATTATTGAGTATTGTCCTTGCACTGGGGCACATCCCAATTAATTGCCTGCACATCAATGTGTTACTGTGCATTTATCTCAGGGTAAACATATTAAGGAGCTGATACTTGGGCTTCCACTAAAGGACACCACGGGATGGTTTGTCTCTGATAAGGTTTCTGGCACAAATTCCCATGTCCTGAACGCTACTGGCAAACACTTCAGCTTGAAAATCCATTAACCTGTAATCACCCCATGCCCCTTATTCAATGAATGTGGAGAGCAAACATGTGTGTGAGCAGCTTTATACACAGACTTGAAACCGTTCCTGACAGCAGTCCATACAGAATTAACTCAAAGCAACTGTCCTGTAAAACATGTGTGCAGTGCTAGGCATTAAAGCTCAGACCCTGAAAATGCTCCAGACTTCCCTGCCTCTCAGTTTTCCACTGTCCCTGGAGAGCATCTGCCAGCCCTGCTGTTCAAGCCATCTCCTGTAATTGCTGTGGTGGCCCTGGGTGCTTCAGAGACCCGAAGTCATGACTTTTTCCCCTTGAATTTCCTTCCTTCATCTCCTGCCCTCTGTTCTGACGTCCCTTTGCTGTCTCCTTGTACAGCTTCTCTGTAGAGAAGTTCCTGTCCGCTCCCACAGCTCTGCACAAAACCTCAATTCCCTGTCAGTGACTCTCCTGCTTGCCTGTGACAGCCACGTGTGCCTGAGCTTGCTCCATCTCCTGCTGGGAAGTGATAAGCTCGGGTGTGAAACTCCCGGCATCAGCACATGGTGGGGAAAGCGACAGAAAAGGGAAAGGTGCCTTTATTGGGAGCTTCACTGCCATCCTCCAGACCACAGCACCCATGAGGAACCACAGTCAGTGTGCAATCACTGCGTTGCTCCTCACCTTCAGACTAGTGGGGGTTGTTTCCCCTTAGAGCCAATAGCTGATTGATGCTTCTCCATTATGGTCTTTAGCAATGATATAGTCACTAGATAACTAGTTATAGACAACTAATTCTTAATTAATTCTTTTGATTATCTACTATTTCTCAGCATGAAGATGTTTGTCTCAGGAAAGAGAACAAGAAGCTGGTGAAAGGTGGCAGAAGTGAGTAGAAGCACCATCAAGGTGGAGCAGAGACCCTCATCAGGGCAGTGAGGGGCTGTGAGAGGAGAGTGCAGTGGGTGCTGCTGGCTGAGCCTGTCAGTCCCACAGCACTTGGAACAGGTCCGTGTCTCTGGGGCCAAGTGTAAAGCTTGATCCTGTCCAGTCCTAGTACACCACCCATATGTTAGGGCTGGAGTGTGTGGGAAAGCTTTGGACTCACCTTCTCACCTGCCAGTGGCAGGTGGGTGGTCCTCATAATTCCTGTTTTCTACTGTGCTTGAAAGGCAAGTGTCATTGCTGCTCCTTTCCCACGCAGAAACAAATCAAAGCCCTGGTTCAATGCTCTGCTAGGAGCCTCTCCCAAAGTGGGCTAGTGCTAGTAGCAGGAGTGACTAAAGATGGTATAAAAAGAGAAAAAAAAAAAAAGTACTATTTGTTTTCATGCTTTCAGATGTTTTATTTCTTTTTAAGAAACTGAGTGCAAGTGTCCAAATGCCTGGAGAACTACACGATGCTCAGATCTTGCCAGTGGCTAACTTGCCTGAGGTGTGGGCATGTTTTTCTAGGGAAAAAAGTAATTTTGTACTGACCTTCGGGCTCTCTGCCTCTCTCCATAATCAACACACACCTTATTTTGGGAGCTAGCTGGGAATTCCCTTCCTCCTGCTACACTGGCAATGACAGATCAAGCACAGCTGAATTGCTTTGATCGCTTTGATGAATAAAACTAGAATTTGCCCCACAGCCTTGACTCTTGCCTAATTCCTGCCTCTCCCATTGAACAGGTTTTGTGTTTTTCTCTTTTCTTTTTTTTCTTCACCAAAACAACTGGAAGCAGTGGACCTCTAGGATTCCCACATCTGAGTAAGGCTGGAGCCTTCGACACCGTCAGTTCAGGAGTACTGCCATTCTCACATGCCTGGGAGTGTTTGAGCAGAGTTTTGACAGAAAGCTGACAGAAACCAGGCTCTTCTCAGTGGTGCCAAGCAATAGGACCAGAGGCCATGGGCAGAAACTGATGCACGGGAAATTTCACCTGAAGATGAGGAAGAACTTCTTAACTGTGCAGGTGACCGTGCCCTGGAACAGGTTGTTTAGTCAGGGTGTGGAATCTCCCTCACTGGAGACATTCCAGAACCATCTGGAGGCAATCCTGTGCCATGTGCTCTGGGATGAATGACCCTGCTTCAGCAAGGAGGGTGGACCAGATGAGTTGCTGTGGTGCCTTCCAGCCTGCCCCACTCTGTGATTCTGTGGAAGGGGACTGCATGCCACAGCCCCTGAATTTTCCCCTGCATGTTGCCTGGGAAAATAGGCCCATGTGGCAATGGTGGGAGGTGGCAGTGCTGGAGCAAGGCACAACCAAGTGCCATTGAAGGCTGGTTAAATACAGATATGGTAATCACTGAAAAAACCCCACGGTTCTTAGTAATTTCCCTCTGTTCTAACCACCAGGGAATCTGGCATAAGGCACAATTTAAGCTAAACCAAACATTGAAACCATGTACATACTTTAAAAGAAACAGGGGAGGAAAGGGAGAAATCAGTTAGATAGGCTTTCATTATTGGCCAAATATTTAACTCTAGCTCAATAAAGTAGTAATACTGGCTTGCTGTTACTTGACTTTATTAATGAGTTGGATATCTTTAGTTCAATACAGCGTTCTTGGTGGCATTGAGAAATTCTATGTGGAAGCCACTGATTTACATTCACCGTTGTGTTCATACGAGCTGAGCTGGTGAAAATGTCCACACTATAGGTCGATTAACCTTTCCAAGGTGTGTGCAGATTTAGGGTCTCACTGAGGAGGTGTTGGTTTAAACCAGCTACTTTTGGGATGTCATCTGGCTTCAGGTCAGGCAGGACCAGGGAAAGCCATGAGAGGACCTTCAGTCACGGTGATGAAGCAGAGCATTTCTGTGTCTGCTGTTGCTCAGTGGGGCAGGGGAACTGGAGAAGATTGGCCAGCCCTGGAGCCGTGATGGTCCCCAAAGCCTCCCTCAAAGCCACCTCCTCAATAATGTTGGGGCCACAGAAGGGCAGGGCTGGAACCTCAGGCACCCTTTCCTTCTCAGGGAGGCTCCAGCAGAAGCTCTGGCTGACTCCCCACCCACGTTCTGGGGCTGAAATCCAGGGGTTGTGAGTGTGCATGGGGCTGGCTGTGTTTGCCAGCACTGGACTGGGAAAAGCTGCAAAAGGGAGGTCAGCCCAACCAGAGGGATGCTAAGCCAGGCAGCCTGGCGCCTGCTCCTCTCCCAGCCACATCTGAAAGGCTTTTGCAGAGACCTTGTGATTGAGGCTTCAATACAGTGTCCTTGCCAAAAATATTAGACAGGCATGGTAACAAATTAGAGCTATGGGTGTCAATAAAGTGTGTGACAATTGCAGTGGATTTCTGGTTTTCCTAATTTCAGTAATCAAGATGCACCAAGCGAGCAAGCTGGGAAGCAGCTTTCCCTGCACTGCAAATGCATAGCTGAGAGAATTGGACCAAGGTGCCACATGTTAATCATTAGGGGGTTTTGTCTGCACAACATCAGTCTTGCACAGATCTCCTTATGAAATCATACCTTTCCCATTAAGGGCAGTTTGAGTTTTAAAAGGGAATTCAGATTGACTTGGCATGAGCTTTTGTACATGGCTAAGGAAACCTGGGAGACATGGCCCTGCTTTAGGTAATGAAAAAAAAATTAACCTGACTTCTCTTCTGTGGTGCACTGAAAAGTCTGTCCTTAAGGAGTGTGGATTGATGGAGAGGTCTGAGGTGGGAAGATTAAAAAAGATGTCAACATGCCAATAAATGTGTGTGCCAGAAATAAATGCATTATATGTTAGTCCATCAGAACAAGCTAAAGAAAAGTGTTATTTTAGGGAGAGAGACAGTCTGGTAGCTCACATCATTAAAGAAAAAAAAAATGATCAAAGCAAAAATGAGCTCAAATTTCCAGCTGTCATCTCACCTTCAGAGTTCATTCCCTCAAGCAGTCAAGGGCTGGTTATTTGATGAATAAGATCTAGAGGGGATCTCAAAGCTCCAGAGACTCTGGGGTGTACATTTTTCTTTAACTGTCCACTGCTTTCCCTCCATAGCTTACCTGAACCTCAGGATCAGAAGTGGCCTTTGAGGATTTGTCCCAAAACATCTCCCCAGACCAAAAAGAAGTCTAGCAAAATCCTAAAGCAAAAAGAAAAGAAAGTGGATCAAGGTCATAGATTTCATTCTCCAGCTTGAGCACGTGATGGGTCCAGACTAATGACAAGCAGATGGAAACTTAGGCACTGGTCTAAGTAGGCTGCCTTTTGCAATAGCAGTAGGGCTTGGTCTACAGTGCAGCATGTTTCTGGTGGAGGCAAGCTGGCTGGGGAGAGAAAATCACTGCACCTCCTCACGGAAAGCTGAGCCAAGAAAACTTTTGTTTTAGATAGTGTTTTGTCAGCCTAGCAACACTGTTGGTAGAGATGATACAGCTCTGCTGGCAAGAATACCATCAATTGGTCCATGTAAGGTCTGGTGCAATATCTCCAGTAGCATGGCCTCACCAGGAGGTGATTTATCATGCTAACAAGCTCTTCCTTGGTGGTCTGCATGGGGACCCTCCAGCAGCTGGGAGTCAGCCTGAGCAGCTGGAGGCAGGAGGAGGGAAAACCCTCACTGTCCTTGTCTCTCAGCTCTGAGCCCTGGTACCAGCACGGGCTGTGGGGCAAGAGATGGGGTCTTTTGTCTGGTTTGTCATAGATAAAGCCCTCAGCAAGGAAAAGTCCTAATGCTTTTTGGCATGTGAATAATATCCCTGGAAAGCTCTCTAGGAGTGACCCATCAAGGGAAGGGGACAACAATCAGCAGCTCTTGGTCAGTGTTGTATTGTGTGGCCTCAACTCAAAGTTCAAGTCCTCAGTGTACCAATAAGGGCCTTCGAGATTCATTTGTCACACAGAAAAAAGAAAAAAAAAAAAAAAGGCGAAATATTTTAAAAAACCCATGTAGAGATATCTCCTGTCCTAAGAAATAAAAACATCCCCGGCCTGTGGCAACTCCCCAGACTGGCAGCAAGCTCACGTTACTTAATTATGATATGTTGCATATACCAAATAGCAGGGGACAAGCCCCCTCCTTTATTCTCACAGTCTGGCATGGCTGTGTCTGCCTTGCAGCTGTTCAGAGCACATACATCAACACGTCTCAGCATCCCAGTGCAAGCAGAGGTGCTGGGCATGCAACCCTGGAGAGAGAAGCTGCAATGGGGAAGCCCTAATTTTACCCTTAACGGTGCAAAATTGTCTTCTTTCTTTCAGAGGCTGATTTCCTTCTCTTAAAATACAAGTTTGCTTGTAGTTCTTTGTAAGGTGCTTCCCCTAAAAGCACCAGCTGCCCTTTTTTCTTCACTCCAGCTCCCCTCTGTAGCCATCCTGTAGCAGTGCAGGGTGGACCAGCTGCTGTATTACCAGCAGCAGGGCTCTGTGGACAGTGAGGGGAAAAATGCTGGGAAACGTCAACACCTCTGAGAAATCTGGTCTTGTGCATCCCAGGCACACAATCCTGTTCTCCTGCATTTATTTTTCCCAGTGAAAGGCTCAATTATACCTGCCATCTCTGTCCTGGGCTGAGGACAGAGCAGAAAATCTCAAAATGCAAAATAATATTTAAAAATACAATTATTTTTATAAAATACAGAGTACTTGGGGGAGAAAAAGAAGGGTCTTGCACAGACTACTGAACCACCCAGTGCTGCAGGGAAGGACCTGAGGAATGTGCCTCCCCAGGCTGTGGTGCCCAGATGGTTGCACCAGGCAGACCCAGGGAAGATGTAGGTCTGGAGCACCTGGATAAAAACCCAACTGGGGAGCCCAGAAATGAGAGTTTGTCAGTGTTCCTCCTGGCTTTGATTAAGCTTATTGTCATTTTGGTCAACTCCTACTCCCCTTCCCTCCCTCTCTCTGTCTTTTTGCCCTGGAAATCTGTTCAGCAGATTGTTCCCAGGTCTCAAAGATCAAATTTTAATTAAAGTCATTCAGTGGTTTTGAATGACTAATGACCTCTTATCAGGTATTGTGCTACAAATAACAGGCAAATGACCTTCCCTCCCACTCTTCATTAATACACTTATTTTTTCTACTGCCTGCCCTGCCAAGATGCTTCTTGCCTCAAAATAACATGAGAATTGAAAACCTCCTTGAAATACATTTTAGTTCAGTGCGAAGGGCACGGAGACCCATGAATGAGAATGCACCTTTACAGCCCATCTTAAATAATCTGGCTATGGAGGAACAGAGCTTATAACCCAATTTTCTGCAAAGAAAATGCAAATCTTATTGGATTTCTAACACCAGGATGTGTCTCATGGGAATTTCTGTCCATCATTGGACGACAGGTGTCAGATGCTGGCCAGGTAAGTGGGGCTCAGGTTTGGGTGTCCCTCAGTCCTCCATGGAGAACCAGTAAGGCAATAGGAGGAAAACATTTTTACTAGAGTTTCAGAAAGGACAAGGATTTGGGATGAAAACAAATCAGTATAAATTCCATTTTGTTTAAATTTCTAGCTTTCTCCTTTCTCTTACAAAACGTTATATAAAGGTTTTGATAGAGGACAAAAGCTTCTGTGATCACTGTCCTGAGCCCCACGTGAGGAAGAAAAAGAGCTGAGATGAGCAGAGGTCATTGGTGTGGCCTTTGCTGTGGGATCTGGCAGAAAAACAATACTGAGAAGTAAGAAGAAGAAGAAGAAAAATCCAGAAAACACAGTTTCTTTTCCCAGTGGCAGTTCTCTTTCTCTTTTTGAGGTGTGGGGTGGGTGTGGCACCTGGCTCTGCTACCTCCGGGTAAGTGGCTCCGAGCTGCTTGGCAGCAATTTGCTGTCTGGAGCAATTAAACCTTGTATTCCTCCTGTGCTCCTTTGCTCCTTCTCCTCCATCAGTGCCGGAGATGAAAGTTTTATGAAGTTTTGGTGAGTATCTGAGGGCTGAGCTGGGAGCACAGGACATCTCTGCCAGGCTCCCAGAGTGGCAGCTGCTCTGGAATGATTCCCTGGGGAAGTCCATCACACAGCTTTCCAAATCTGTGGGCACATGAAGACCTCCTTCCTACAAATTTGCAGTGCTGTGATGATAAGAAATTAAAATAAAGTAGCAGGATTGATGAACAATTATTTTTTGTCTTCTTGAAGCTGTCTCTTAAACACAAACCAAAACCAGAACCTGGTGAGTTCATTGCATAACTCCTCCCCTAGGAACGACCCTTTCTAAACATCAGGGACAGCTTTTGGCTATGAGTGACTACTTGGGCTTGTTTTCAAATATTTACCTTGATGCAAAGTCTTCAGACTTGCCATTTTGTATCCTTTTGGTCAAACTCAGACAGAGCCACCTGTTAAACCCTGACCTCTTTCAGGGCCCTGGCCAGAGCAGTCTCTGACTGTGGCTTAGGCCTGTCCCGCCCTGTCTGAAGGAGAGCTGAACTTGCCATTGCTGTTCACCAGCTGTTTATCTCTTTCTCTGTGAAATGCTCAGCCTGCTCCTGTACACACAGCAGCCATGCTGCAGTTTGCTCAGAGTTTATGGCTTGAAGCTGCTGCTTTTTCCCGATGCACCTCCAGCCCAGGGTGGGACAGCTCAACACAGGGGATGGAAACATCCACAGGATTTTCCTTGCTTGAAGCCACGAAGCCAAGGTGGACCTGACCATGTTAGACATAGAGGTATGGTGGACATTTTAGTGAAAATGACAATTTTTTTGAGCAGCGTTTTTGCTGCAGGGGCGGTGCTTACACTCACCCACCTGCTGGTGCTGCCTGGACACAACAGAGAAGCTCAGTAAACCCACCGTGTGCCCTCTGGTTTCTTGGTCAGCCCAGCTGCAAGGAAGTTCCACCAATTCATACTCTGCTTTGTGCCAGTGGGCAGTGCTCATACATTTCCATTATTGACTTTCTGTGCATTTGACAATAAAGCATCCACATGGCAGCTCTGAGCAAGGGCGCAATAACCAAGCTTCTACAATAATGACAAGATCTCTGCGGCAGCCATTGCTGAGGCAGGTTTGTTCTGCCCTCAGTGTCTGATCAAGCCAGAAGCAAAGTCCTGCCTCTCCTATCAGGTTTTCCCAGAGATTTGGTCACAGTGGGGTAGCCCCAGGGCTAAGGAAATAAACTGGGTCTATATAGGCCCCAAGTCTCTGGGAGTGGTAAGCTGCAGCACTGTGGCCACTCATGGAAATACCTGGCCTTAGAAAGGACAAGACTTTCCAGGATAAGGATCCTTTGAGGCAGATGGAGCTAGGTCTGCCAGTGCTCCACAACCTGAGCAGGACTGAGGGTGTCCTTTCTTTAGATGAGCTCATGGGATCCCCTCCTGAGCAGAAGTTTCACCTGAAAAAAGCACCTTTGATTTTTCTGATCTATGTGAATTGCCGGGGATATCTTTACAGCAGCATAGCAAGGAATTTCCAGCTCCTGCCAAAGACATTAATTCCATCCATTACTGTAGTGTTTCCTACCACACAAAGAGAAAGAATAGAGAAAGAATAGAGAGATAAAAAAGAAAGAATAGAGAGAAAGAATAGAGAGAAAGAATAGAGAGAAAGAATAGAGAGATAAAGAAGAAACTGCTGCAGTTGATGCATCATCTGGGGCTGGACAGCCCCAAAGATAAAGCAGCCACAGATGAGCACCTTCATCTCCTCAGCTATGTGGAGATAAAATTGCATGTAGAACTGAATTTCTTCCTTGCTGTTTGAGTGTAACTTTTTTTGTGATGTCCCAAAAATACCCCCCCCCCCCCAAACTGTGGACACTTTGTCCCTGTGAAAATATTCATGACCTTTCCTCATTCCTCCAATTCACTTGTTCTTGCTGTGGCCGAGCTGTGACTCCACTTGCTTCCTCTAAGCAGAGCACTGCCTTCCTCTTCTGTCAAATATCAGCTGCCAGCTCTTCATTTGAGTTTAAAATAGCCAGGAACAGTAATAAATTATTTTAGAACTTCTCCACTTCCTTTTCCTGTAGGCTTCAGCCTGTGAATCTGTGGCCCGTGTCCTAGAAAGACAATTTCAGGGGACCATGCCTCCTGAAAGACAACTAAACAAAGGTAGTGAGTGGTCAGAAGGTTGAAACACCTGCCTCTCACCAGGATCTGTGGGAAGAAGTCATTACTTGTTTAGAAGAATAAGTCATTAAGAAATCTACCTATTTAGAAGAACAAATCCTATAATTTTCTAAGCCCTATTCAGTCCAATTCATCTCCTCCTTTGACTGCAGTGTGTGACTGAACACATTGGCTCAAATGATCAAAAGCACTACTTAGCCCACTGCTCTGCTTGAGGTTTGCCAAAAAAGTGAATGCCTAGGAAAGAGCAGGAGAGAGAGACATAAGAATATATTTATGATGTTTCCCAACCATCTTCTGAGCCTCCACTCATTCTCAGCTCAGGGATTCCCTGAAATGGCCGGATGTTACTTCCAGGTATTTGCTGTTTCTTGGCATATTTCTGTTTTTCAATGAACTCATGCTGGCATTTGCCATCTACTTCCTCTGACCAAGCAGTCCCAGCTAGTTGCCCCAGGGTGCTGCTGTCCCCATGACTCTGGGGTGCCCAGCTGCTCCATGAGGCCTGATTTGAGGGGCTGTTTTCACTGTTCCTGACCCTGCTTTAACACTGAAATTAAGTCAGTTGGTTAAGCAGAGCTGTGGGTTCATGTTTACCCACACATCTCTTCTGAGGTGTCCAAGGCTGCTGCTGAGCTGAGGCTTTAGAAAAGGCCGTGCCACATGTCAAGCAAAGTCCCTTCTAGCCTCACTAAGACATGATCAAGCCTTAAAGCTTTCCCCCACCCACTCCTAGTGCAGCAAGAGGCAGCTCTGTACAGAGATAAAACACTTCAGGCAAAACCTGAGAGTGCTCCTGCAGGCAGAGGGGCAAGGAGCTGGGAGGGTCAGAGCAGAGGGCGCTCCTGGGAATCAAAATGGGAAAAGGTTAGGGCAATGTAGGAGCTAATAGAATTGAATGAAGAGGCAGAGATGCCTCTAATGGTCTCAGAAAATCTCCAAGAACCCCATCCAGATGGGTGATGACCAGGGAAAGCTCTCCCCAGGCACAGAAAAGCTCTCTGACAAGCTTCAGCCCTGGGGATGTGAAAGCAAGACCTGGAGGAGGGAAATGTTGAAAGCACAAAGGCAAAAAGCATTGGTCTGGGAGGGTCTTAAGATTATTCCTGACTTATGTTTATGCTATGTGCTCTTAAAACTCAGCAACTCCAAGCCCTCCATGGATAACCCATCCTAATGAGTAATTATCTTTGCAGTCAGAAAGGATATATTTTTCTCCCAAATGCCCACTAAGAAACTCTGTTGCTAAATGTTCAGCTCATTCCTTTTTTGTCCTCCCCTTGGCAGCTATGGAGAGCAATTGACTGCTGCCCTCTTCATAAAAACCTCTTGCATATTTGAAGACTATAATCGAGATCCCAGTTCTCTTGTCTAGTCAGTCAAATACTTTGTTAACTCCAAGAAGTATCCCAGCTATTGTTTGCCCATATTCATTGTGCCAGATGCCCCATTCCCAGCTGGTGGGAAGGATCACTCTCACCCACCCTGCAATGTTTGGGAGCCTGTGGGGTGCAGGCAGAGCAGGATGGCAGGTGCTGTCAGCAGAACTCACAGGCACAGCCCTGAGCCTGCCACACTTTGCTGGCACCCCTGGCAGTGGGAGTTTTGGAGCAGGAAGAGGTGGTCAGTGTGCAGGAGGGAAATGCCTCTGCCCACTGCACACTGCCTTGTGAGGCTGGGCTCTAAAACTTGTCTTTTAAAGTTTTTAAGGAGCCATCATCCACTGCCTCCGTGCAGGAATTGCTCTCACTGTGGCATCTGCCTCTGGAAAACAAGTAATTCTGAGTGGGGGCACAGAGCACTGAGTTTTCCAGCCCAGCTGAGTCTCTAGAGGAAGAGACTCCCTTAATTACTTGAAATCCATCACCGTTCTTTGACGGTGGTGTCACCTTGCTCTTGCACGAAAAAAAAAAGAGGCTCATCAGATTTCCCCTCTCTCCACAGCATTGCTGTGTCTTGCAGGCTCACCCCAGCCTCAGGAGCAGCCTCAGTGCTGGCTCTCCAGGTGATAGAAAAGACTCTGGGGACCCGACAACCAAACTGAACTTGCACCAATGTTTTCTAAAACATTTACTGCCGGATTATGTAGGAGATACAACATGAGGTAACTTGCTGGGACGTGAAGCAAGCTCTGCAGGGCTAAGTATACTTTGCTTAGTATACCTTACCTTATTTAATATTGGCTTTTGGCTGTTAGAAAATTCATCTTAGACAGAGATGGATGTGATTAGCCCGGCTCCGAGCCGCTGCCATTCAGCATTGCAGCATCCCCACCTTGTGGTGCGCGCCGGAGCCTCTCCCCGGGCTGCGGGGACGCCCGGCTGCAGTGCGAGCTCCCCTCGAGCCCCGGCTAAGGATTCATTGCCTGAGATACACAAGCGTGTGCTCTGCCTCTTCTTCTGGACAGGCGCTAAAAGGTATGGTAAAAGTCCCGGTTTGGATACCTAAATATCTACTATGAAAATTCAAATTATCGCTATAGATTTCACAGAAGTGTTACACAGCTAGCCACCACCTTCTCCTTTGTTGCTTGTGAGAGAAAGGATCTCAGAGGTGATGTGGGCTTTACTGAGAGCATGTTTTGCAAGCAAAATAAATGTAGCCATTTGTGAATCCTCAGTTAGTGCTGTGAGTAGATACTGATCTTCAGGAAAAAAACCAGATATTTCTAAATCACAGTGATTGCCAATTGGCTCTGTGAAATAATCCATCATCTGTAGTAAGGTGAAGTGTGTCCCATGCCTGGAAACATTCAAGGTCAAGTTGGACTCGGCTCCCACTAACCTGATCTAGTTGAAGATGTCCCTGCTCATTGCAGGGGGGATTGGACTAGATGGCATCTAAAAGGTCCTTTCCAACTCAAATGGTCCTGTGATTGTATGATCTCCTTTTAGGGGTAATAACTCAGAGTAAACTCGACGTTTTTGTCAAAGATACAGATATTCTTCAGTCTCTGAGAGCATCTGTACAAGGATAACTTGAACCTGACCTCTCCATTCCCAGGTCCAGTGCTGTGACCACCCTGGCACATGCCCTGTGACCACCCTGGCACGTTCCCCATGACCAAGGGGGCAGAAAATGCTCAGCACCTTCTGGCAGAAGGGGAAACTGGGCAAGGTTGAGACATGGGTGGGAATGCAGCATCTTCCTGCCCTCTGTTATGAAACAACTTCAGTCCTTTTTCTTTGAGGAAAGGTGACACAATATTGTAATTTAAAAAAAAAAAAGAAAGAGAAATATATATATATATATTTCTGCACACACTGACTATAACAGATGCCTGGTACCCCCAGGGCTGCATTTTCTACAGTGCTCTGCAGCACTCTTCAAGCAAGAGAAACAATTTATAAAAGTATAAAGCCATGGGTGACTTTGACTAGCTCAGAGTCTCTTTTGCTCCTGCACTTCTTCCTCGTGTGCCAAAGAGGGAAGACTATTCACATCTGCTGAACGGAGGAGCCGATGGCTGCAAGGAGCAGGAGGCGACCTCCTCCCTTCCAGCTCCCTTCTGCGGCAAAGAGATGACGATCCGCAGGGTCTCTCTTAAAAAGCTTTTCTCCAGGCTCGCTAACTTTGCAACCTGCTGATGAGTTAATGTGAAACAGAGCCCTGGAAAATGCAGGGAGCGAGAGCAGCAAAGCAGCCCGGGGGTGTGGGGTGGATAAATCACGGCCACGCCGGCCGGCAGGGCAGTCGCCGGGCTGCGGAGTCATAAAGGCTGAGCTCGCTCCATACGCCCCAGCCGCTCGCCGGGGCTGCTCCGGAGCTGCTTGACAGAGCTCTGCCTTACAAGCCCGCTCTTCAAAGCATTCCTGTCTTTACTGTCGAATGCACCAAATGTCTCCCGCAGCTGTTTAGTTGGTTTGTGAGCCTTGTTAAGTGCCGGGTTTATCATAGCTTTCCCGAGGAATGCGTGCTCCCAACAAGTAGCTGAAAGATATTATCTGGTTCAGCCAGCTGAGGAGCTCAGGCTCCTTGGAGACTAGCTGAGAGTGTACAACTAATTTCTTTACTGGACAGTTGATATGTTTAATTGGACTTGAGTGTTCTTTGGTCTATGTTCTGCTGAGAAGAGAGGTTTAGGGTGAGGGTGTCACCATCATCACCCTCATAATGGTGGAAAAGCATTTAAGTGTTGCTTGGGAAGGTAATCACAGCTTTTCAAACATGCAGCCTTTAATCAGTATGTTTTTACTTATACTACCATAAAGGAATAGCCACCACCTAAGCCTTGGCCACCTGCAGCTGGCAGAGCTTCTCCCCAGACTGACCTAATGTCACCTGCACCTTGCATCCTCTCAATAGTATAAGCCAGAAGAATATTCCTTCAGTGGCCAAGGCTGCATCCATACCAGGATTGGTTTTCCCATCAGAGTAGTATCCAGCCATGCCCACCCTTGCAGGCCAAGGCAAAGGGTCTGCAGCCCACTCTGGGAGCTGTACCCCAACACGCTTCCCTGTGGATTAAACCTTGCCCAAGCTACTGGATATTCAAGTTCCCTCAACAGCTTTAAGCAACTCTAAGATTTCTTTGAAGTTCACTTTAAACATCTCTCAAAGCCATTATGGGAAATGTGAAGGTGAGACATATGATGGTCACAATAATCTTATAAAGCACACAGAGAGACAGCCAAAGTGCTTGAGTTCTGTGGAGCACCAAGCTGCTGAGTAAATGGGCTTCAGGGCCTGCCTCTCTCATTTGCTTGTTCAGCTGATTGATGTGACCATAAGCTCCCCATCTGCAAGCTCTCTGGACTCTTCATAAGCTAGTTTTGTCCATGGCATACAGTTTATATTATTAATTATTATCTCTCTCCTCTCCGTGGAGAGCAGTGTTCTCTGAGTCAGAGCAGAGGAGAGCTCATTCCATCATTGGCTGCACATTGGGCAGGAGCAGAGTAAAGCTGAGAAGCAAAATATTAGGGAGAAACATGCCGAAATGGGGTTTCCCATACTTTTTGAACTGACAGGAGGAGGCTTGCAGAAAAGTGCTTTGTGGCCATGGATGGAGGATACGGGACAGAAACTAAGCACTGATTTAAAATCCTTCACTGGAAGATGATAAAATTACAGTGTGTAATGAAGACGTGGAAAAGCACCAACTATAAACTTGGAAATCCTACAAAACAGATCACGAGACAATAAATAACTCCTCTTTGAAAGTGATGATGCAAAGTTCAGACTGTACAGCACACTGCCATTTGCGGTGCTGTCTTCATTTTTCTAATGTGAAATTCTGATTCAGAGACACAGATCTGCACAAACTACATAAACTGAAGCAAACTTTTAAAAGATAGCCTGAAGAACTGCATGGCAATCCAAACTAAGACCATGCTGAACTCCAGCTGAGAGTGTGGGAGTTCAAGGGGCAGGGACACACGCTTGATTTTTGGCAAAATGAAAAGAAAAACAATGTTTTAAACATGCGGATATTGCAAAATATATTCTCTGAGCATGCTTTTTCTCATTTCTCCTTGACGTGAGTGTTGGTGGAGGGCAAGCAGCCACCAGTTCAGGGAAGATGCTGTTTTGGTGGCAGTGTAGGGTTGGGCACTGCCCCCTGCCAGACCCTGTGCCCAACCCTGCCAACCCAGATGGACACATCCCTGAAAGAGTGGTTGTAGAACTGGAGGCATTATGATTTGGCCTGGGATGGCATCCTACGCACCAAAAGTTTCTTGCGGGGTTAAAATAGTTCTTTCCTCTTCGTTAAGTCAGTTTTAAGCATGGACCACCTTAAATGAAAGAGGGTTGTTGCTAGGATTTTTTTTAATGTATGGATCAAAATAGGAGGAATTGAACTGGTTGCACTTTTCAAATCATCCTAAAGTTTGGTAGAGTTACAGAAATATTTAGCCATCCTTTCAGTGGTCCTAGCAAACCATTCTCTTGACATTAAAAGGGAACTGTATTCACTGAGTCTACTCTGCTGGTCATGTCCCACACAGATGCTGTCTCTGAACCCCATGGACCAAATTCTTACTTAGCATAAGAATTACAGAAAGAATCACTTTGATTTGGTGAGTCAAAAGTTTACCCAGCATCAGACTGGGCTGACGGTTTCATTTCAGCAAACCAAGATTATTTTGGATATCTATTAAAATGGACTGACTGGTGTTCCTGCTCCCATGTATATACACACATACCAGACAATCATCTCCTTAACGACCCACAGATGAATTCCTTAGCTTATGAATCTGCCAGAAAACACTTAATTTTCCCCATCAAGGAATGTTGCTTGGCACATCTTTAATATATCGCTTACACAGCCCTCAATCAACCTAAATGATTCATCTAGCAACATCTTAGGTGATGCTTTACATGATTGAATGGTTTATCCTCACTGAGAAAGCACACACCATTCAGTCCCACGTATCAGCTATAAAAGTTATTAATAACCAGGAATTACATAGATAAGACTCATGAGGCTGGCTTTAGCCTGGGTGACAGCAGCTGGCCCACTCTGAGCTCCATCTGTAAAAATCAGCCAGAATTTGCACCTGTGGGAAGAGATCAGAGGCTTGGACTCTCAACACCAACCCATGCATCATATTTTATGTTGTGTTTTACAGTTTATCAGCCTTCAGATTAAGATTTATTAGTGTTGCCTTGCTGTTTAGCAGTTGTAACTCATGACATGCTTGGTGCTTAGCAGTGTCTGTGATGGAGGAACTGCTTCTCGCTGTGGACATTGCACCAAACTACAAACCCATGCAGGGAAACCACCTCAGGCAGCAAGGCAGAGACAGCAGCTCTCTCTCTCTCTGTCCTCTTCATGGGGTGCCTTACATCTGAAAGAGCCCAGGAGACATTATCATATCCAGTGTGGACCTGCACACAGGCATTGGTGAAGGGATCTGTGTCCTGGCCTCTCGTGGGTGTGAGAGGCTGTGTCATGGGCTTGGCCACCTCTTGGATGGAGACACTGATGATTAGCTCAAGGACAGAGCACAGCAAGCTGTCTGAGTCAGCACAGCCAGCACACTGACACATTGTCCTGGGCACTTGGGAAGTAATTTTTTATCTGTGGTATGTTCTCTCCTCCAGGGCTGGATGAATTACACAAGGTTCCTTGGACACCAGTCAGGCGAAGTGAGGTTAGAACACCATGTGTTCTACTCAGCTAGAGTTCCCAGCCCAGTGTCCTGATGTTGTGCACAGACGTGGTAACTTGGCTCCTTTCATGCTTGAAAACATTTGTTTGGATGTTCTGAGACTTTCTCAACATTGTGGCCCCCCGCCATAGGGTGTTACATGGCTTTAGATAAGAAATCTCCATAAAACTGTAAGCAATGTGTCTTCTGCAGTAAATCTTTCTTCTTAGTCAAGAGTGAAGCAGTCACATTGTGTTTCCTTATTTTGCAGTCCACCTGTTGCAAGGAAAGTGCCAAGAAAATTATACACCAGTGGGAAAGTATAGATTGCATAGATGGCTTGGACCCAAAAGGAGTCAGTGTGAGTATGGGATACACATTTGAAATCACCCTCATCTCTGAAGCTTTCTTTGTGCAATAGGAAGGGAATCCCTGGCTGGATGGAGACAAGCAATCTGCTGGCTCAGACACCATAGCTGTAGCTGCTGTCTCCCCACAGACAGCGAGGAGGATTAACTGAGTGTTGGACAGACAGATCCTGCATAGCGTGGCACCACAGCAATCCTGGTGTGCCTGAGGCGTGAGGAACAGCCTTTGTCTCCTTGCCTGAACCTGGCTGCTCCCTCCTGTGCTCTGTGGCCATGAGTGAGGAGCTGGCTGGCAGCACTACATGTGCTCAGGGGTGCAGGGCTGCCTATGCTTGCTGGAACAAGCCACCCTGGTAGACAAAATGATGGGCTTGTTGTCTAAACAAGAGGTTTACAAGAAGAGATCTGCTGACACTGGGTGGTTTAAATGACCATTCTTTATCTTCTGAACAATTACTGCTAATTCATTACTTTTGAAAATATTTTAAAGCCCACCAGTCCTTGCTCACTGGACTCTGGGAGGACTGTGCTTTCACATCACCATCTGTGCAGTCAGCATGTGGAAGGATGGGACCTACACAGTCATGGGATTCAATCCTCATATCTGCTTCCTTCCATCCCTTTTCTGAAAAAGATCATCTTTCACACCCCAGTGGAGTTCATCTCTCCTACTTCAGCTGAGAAACTGCTCCTGGAAGTCTGTGCTGCAAGGGCTGGAGAGGGCCCTCCTGCCTGCAGTACACAGGGATTCAAAACATCCCGCAGGGTCTGCCAAGTGCCAACACTGTCCTTCCCCTGCTTCTCTCAAAAGTGCTTTTGCTTTATATTCCTCTTTGTAGTATTGCCATCAAATGAAATTGTGGGAAAAACCCAACCCCAAACCCAGCAACCAAACAACCCTGAGCTTCATTAGCTGCTAAGGGACCAGTTCTGGGTGCTGCCCTGGCAGCAAACACTGATCTCCCGTGCCAACACCAGTCTGGGAGGGCTGTCACACCAGTGGCACCTCTGCAGAGATCTTCTCTCCTGCGACCGTGGTGCTTACACCCATAACATAACCTGAGCTCTATGTGAGAGGCAGTCACACAATGTTGAAAAATACACATCGAGGGCTAAAAAAAACACAACAACGAATGTCACTCAGGGTGCAAACAGCAAGCAGCCTAGGAAGCGGCTTTCAGCTGTCCAACCCTGCAGGAAGAGCAGCGTGCTGGGATTTGGAGCAGCTCAGCTGTGATAGCTGGTGAGAGCCACAAGATGTCTCTGGAAACCAGGAATTGGAACAAAAAAAGGCATTAATAACCCCAGAAAAGGGGCCGGGCTGTTTCCATCTGCAGTGAGCCCTGAGCCCTGGGATATGCGCTGCTCTGAGCCTGTACAGGGAGCAGCGGGACAGGGACACCCCTGGTCACTGAAGATCCCTCTTCACAACAGTTTACCCGAGGTGAGAATTTGGCCCGTGAGGTTGTGCATATGGCACTTCCTTAACTGTGGATCTGTAAATCACTGTTGGATCAAAAACTGTATTGACTTCTGAAGTCGTGGGACAATCAGCAAAGAGTGCTCATTGGAAACCAGATTAAAGAACTATCACAGTGCTGCAGAAAACAGTAAAAATGGGGGCAGTCCTCTCTGGGAGCCCTTCTGTGTGTTTTTTGCACACCTTACACTGCTCTGTGTCTGCATGGCTTTGGATCCCTTGCAGCAGAAACTGCAGCTGATGGGATCTTAGGACTGGCTGTCTCAGCCCAGAGCAGCACTGAATAGTCCCCCCGTAGGGTCCTGCTTCTGCTGCAGGTCACTCCCCAGAGAGCTCAAGGAGATACTTTCAGCTTCTGAGATGTTTCCTGTAGGCAGCATTGGCCTGGGTTTATAACCTCCAGACTTGCCAACTCCTCTGAGCTTTCTCTGCTTGCACCCTCACCCCCAGGGACTGATGAGCACAGAAAAAATCCCACTGCAGCACACCCACAGACAGACAGGATGGGAATGAACTCTCTGTCTCTGACACAGGGAAATATCCTGTTGAACATGACTCAGCTCAGCAGAATGCCTGCAGGTTCTGATCCTGCATCCATGTCAGTCACTCCGGGAACTCCTCTCCATTTCACCAGCTCCTCTTGGCTTCCTAGTAAACAGCTATAGAATTGCAGCGTGGAAAAGGCCCATGTAAGTATAAAGTTGTTATTAAGAAATAGGCAAAGCACAGTACCCAGTGACTCACAAAGTTTAATGTGAGAAAACAAAGCTATCCTTCAATGGACCACATAGAGAGACAGCAATTATTGTAAACTAAAAGATCTCTTTAACATCCAACTAAAAATATGTGGCAAATAAAATCCATTGCCCACCAGGCTCAGTGATTATAAGTATAATTTGGTTTAGGATTTGTTTTCCCTCTTACAAATCATAAGACAGTCATTTAAATTAATAATAAGCGAGTTATGGGGATAATGGGATTTTTAATGAGCTGTTTCTGGTTGGGGGTTGCCTTTACAGAAACTCATCCACTGCATTGCAAATGCCAGTGTTTAGCACTGAGGGATGTGGTGAAAAGTCCATTAGTCTAAATCTGCTTTAACTGGAAGACCAAACTTTGTTCTTGCAGTGTGTTTAGGAAAACTCTCCCAGGACTGTACTATCATTATACCACTTTACTCGAGGCACATACATTTGGACAGAGCCAANAAAAAAAATGTAGTCAATATCTCTGGCATGATTAGATGAAGAAGAAAAAAAATTGAAGATGATGTTGACAAAGTCTTCCCCTTCATTGCACAGAGTGGGAACTTGGAGTTGTCCTTACTAATGCACTTGTGTAGTAATTAGACGATTGGAAGCTGTTATTGTGGAAGATCACTAAGATTCAATGGGACATTTCTTGATGACATTTAGCTTGACTTTTGGACTTTTGCCTCCTGGTTTGTCTGAGATTACTGCTTTTTTTTGATCAGAAAGTATCAATTTCCCTCCAAAGCATGCTGTAACTCAGAAGCAGAAGACCTACTCCTGAATTGCTACCCATGCAAAAAAAAAAAAAAAA
>VZDJ01000594.1:6799791-6927461 GCA_008694505.1 Cyanoderma ruficeps | reverse complement strand
TTTTTTTTTTTCTTCGCTTTTGTATTTTTCTTGTAGGAAAAGAAAGGAAGCAATAATACTGCTAAGAATAAGACAGATATCCATCTCTTCTCCCCTCAGAAACTTCTTCAGGGTGTTTTCCTCTCCATCCTACTTGGGAAGGGAGGACAGACAATGAAGTAAATAAAATTAAATCTTTGCTACAGTTCCCCGCGACTTGAGAGCCGGGCTGCATTGCTGGGGTGGGGGTGGTCCTGGATGGTAATTGATTCATAACTTTACCCCACGCCACCAGGGCACAGCATCCCCGGCTCCCCGGGAACATCTCGGGGGAGCGGGGCGGCCGCGCTGCCCGCCCGGCCCGGGGTGCGCGGCTGCAGCTCCGGCCGGCCGCGCCGAGGTCTCCCCACAGCCCGGCCCTCCTCTTCATAAAAAAACATCCCTTCCTCTCTCCCCGCTCCCCGCCTTGCTACCAGGAGAGATTTTGACTCTCAGAGATAACCTGTGCCCCGAAAAAAGTTTCGAGCGGAGCTGCCTCCAATACCTATTTACCAACGAATTACACCGCTATTATTGCTTTCAATGAAGACTGAATCCCCAAGCGATAATTGAATTAGTCTATTGAAGAGACTGTCAGGTACAATGACGTGGTATATCCCGCGCCTTTCCCAGGGTCTATAGGCTTTGGGGACCCGGAATGTATAGTCTGACCTTACAGCTCATAATAATAATGCTGCACTTGTAGCAGAAATCTATTCGTATTCACTTTTAACAAAACCTCTGGTCAGCCAGTCCCTGTAGGAAGGATGAAATCTATTGTATTAGAACAACTCATTTATGTCCTTCAGCAAAGGCCCCAATGAGATCTCATCTAGACGTAGAAATAGGATTACCACAGCGTATATTAACCACGTTTCTATACTTCCTCCTTTCTATAAGGGCGCCGAGAAAACAAAAACGCGAAGGATTTTTGATCTAATTTTAACTTTATTTTTATTATGATTCTATAACTTCCTTCGGCGGCCTTCCTCAAAAAGAAGAAAAAGAGAAGAAGAGAAGGAAAAAAAAAAAAACCAACAAACCACAAACCGAAAAATAAAAGCAAATACAACGAAATCGAAGAAATTATTTCTCCCGGTTTCCGAAGAGACTGCGGGCGCCGCGGGCTGGCATCGTGCGGCCGCCCTCCGCACAGCCCGACGGCGGGCACCGGGCGTCCCAGCCCGGCTCCCCGGCTCCGCCAGCCCTGGGCTGCACTCCGCCTCCCGAGCTGGATGCTCTCCCGCCCCGAGCCGGGATGGATGACCCGAGCCCCAGCGCCGAGAGCCGGTGGGGACACCAACCTGCCAGAGACTCAGACGGCACCGCGGCACTTCCGAGGGGCAGGAAAGCGGCAGCACGGCCCCGGCCCCGCAGCACTTTCCGGGGAGCCCTCGGTGCCCCGGCCCTTCTGGATGAGCCGATGGCAAGGCGGGAGCGGCCCCCCCGCCACCGGCAGCGTGCGCGGGGCTCCGCGGGACCGGCCCCCCCCCCGACGGGCGCCCCGAAACCCAGCGGCACCCACAAGTTACAGAGGGAACTTTTTCCTAAGAAGGGATTTTTTTTTTAAAGCTTCCGCCCTTAAGCCATCGTGTATAGACATATTACCCCGATTACTGTAACTACCTGCGAGCCGGGGAGTAATATTTATCTATTTAGATAGGAAGGGTCGCGATGGAAAAAATATCCAGCCTGGAAATATACATCGTCTTTTCCTTTAACCCCTCCTCATTCATCCATCCAGCCGATCCCCCACCCCCTCCGTACACAAACCTACTCAATTTATAGAGAAGCCTTTACTATCCAGAACAGTTTCTAGAAGAAGGGAGGACTCCAGATGAAATAATCCCCCTCCCTTCACACACACACACACACACACACGTACACACACACACACGCACGCACATGCACATCGACACACTTCCCCCCCGGGCGTGCTCGGGAAGGCAAATTAAATAGTTAAAGGCTTCGATTTCTCTCTCTCTCCCTTTTGTTACCCAATTTTGGAACATTTAAGGATGGGTGTGTGTATTGTATTCAATAATAAAAGCTATAGGGCCGCCAGGACATTTATCATCCTATTACTGTAACAAATCCGGGCTCCCAATACATGAAAGGTAAAATGAATTACCGACGTTAAGCCGTCAATAAAGTCATTTCTGTAAATGGTGTCTCCGAAGGACTGCAGCATTATTCAACTAGCTTTATCAGCAGCTGGGAAATTACGTGAAGAAGCTCGCAGCGTGTAATATGGCCCTGCTTACTTTGATTAAGCGTCTTGCCAGGGAATAGTGACAGTGCTTTTGACCAGGTTTTATTCGCCGTCCTGTGATGAACGCCAAGCTGATCAGGCGGAATGAAGAGTAATTAAAACCTATAAATTATCTTTTGCAGCCCTTCTCAAGGCGTCTCTTGCAGGAGAGATAAGGCAGCGAGCCCCCATTTACAGCTCTGAAAGGGACCGCGGCTCACAAAGGCTACGTGGCTAAATGGGATATTGATAGTGTCCTAATTAGAATTTAATTAAGTACCCACGCTCGCTTTTGGGATAAAGATTTCAATTTTGCTAACTTAAATATAAATAAACCCAATTTCGGTGCGAGTAAATGATATGATATTGTGAATGCAGGGGGGGTTTAACATTCATTTAATTGCGGATGAAGCTCTTGATTCCAGGGCTGATTGTGTTCTGCCAGCTATTATTTTAGGGGATTATTGTGTGGCTGGAGGTAACAATTCGGTAATGTTTCTCCGGTACAGAAAATAACGGAACGTGCCTCGGAGGTGCGGGCACACACACGCTTCCCGGGCACCCGGGGCGCAGCTGACGGACACCCAGAGATGTCTCCTTCGATTCCCGGTGCCGGTGGCCTCCTGAAAGCGGAGCCACGGGCCGGGGCCGCTTCCCCGGGGCTGCTCGCGGGAAGAGCACCCAGCCGGTGCAGCACGGCGGGGCGAGGCGGGGGAGCCTCGCTGCTCCCGGCACCGCAGCTCAGCCCGCAAGGAGCCGCCGAGATACCGACGCACGCAGACAGAGCTATAGGTGTATTTGGGGCCCGCACCCGGGCACATATAGGATCCATAAGTGGCGGCACGTGACGCGGCCCGGCCCCGCGGAGTGGCGCGGAGCATTGCGCGGGGCCCCGCGGCCTCCCCGGACCCACCGCCACCCGGCCGCCGATTTGGGGAGGGGGTAAATGGCGGGGTTTCGGATACGTCAGAACGAGAAAACGCCCAGAATTTCCCTTCCCGCAAGCCCCGGGACTCGGCCGCGGGCAGCAGAGCGGCTCCAGCCGCAGCAGGTGCCTGCGGCCGGCCGGGAAGCGCCGCTGCTCCGGGCACCCCGCCCGCCCGGCTCTCCTCCGCTGTGTAAAATGTGGGGTGTCGTGGGACCCCCATCTGCAATGCTCCTCCGTGTGAGCACCAGCACTGCTCTTACCCGCAGCGATTCGTCTCCCGCGGCCGGGAACGCCTGGGGCCGGGGCAGCAGACACCGGCCGCGGCAGAGCCGCCCTCCCTGCGGCGTTTGGCTGCGGCCCCAGCAGTCCAGCAAAAACAGAGCTGGGACCAGGGTATTTTTATTTATTTTCTGTAAATTATTTTTTAGACAGCTGCATCAATCCTGAAAAAGTGGCTTTTTCTTCCCATCCATTAAAATCCTTAAATTTTCTGTCTGCCTCAACACACATCGCAAAGTGCTCGTTACCTGCCGGGCAGAAAAATCCAAAACAAAACCAAACAAGAATACGAGGGGGAAAAAAAGGCAACAAACCGAAACCAAACAACCAAACAACCATCAAAAAGCAGACTAGGAAACACGACACGAGTTCAGCTGTGAGCTGGAGCTGATCTGCTTCGTATTCTGAAAAAAAACCCAAACTCAGTAAAGAAACAAACTAGAGAGAGGCTTCGGCCGTGAGACCAGCTCGTCCCGGCAGAACGTCCTGCCTTTATCGCTATTTATTACTGTTATTATTATTAGTAGAAATATTGTACTTTTTATTTCTCAAAACCAAACAGGTTCGATTCCGGGGAGCCTCCACCCTGGCTCGCCATCTCCCCGCGCTGCCCAACGCCGCCGCTGGAGAATAGAAAACAAAAAAAGAAAAACAGGGGGGAAAGCGCCCAGATTTGGAGCGAGGGGTGTTTATTATCTCTGGGGCAACAGGAAAGCAGCCGATGACCAAATCCCCGCCACCCGCGGAGGGCACGGCGTGGCTGGAAGTTGTTGTTTACGGGGCTAGTAGGGGGTCGGGGATGGGGGGGTGGGGGGCTCCCGGTTCACGCGCGTGGGCGCGGCGCGGTGCCCCCGCCCCGTCGCGGCGCTGCCGCCGCCCGCCCCGTCCCGCCCGGTGCCGTCCGCCCCGTCCGGTCCCCACGCGGTATTTATGGCGGCGGCCCGGCGGGCGCCCATTGGGCGCGGCGCGGGGTGTCAGCGGCGGCGGCGCCGCGCCATTGGCCGCCCCCACGTGCGGGGCCACCTCACGTGCTTCCGGTGCGAGTGAAAAAAGTGTGGCTGAGGGATTTTTTAGGGAGAGTTTGGTGCACGGACCGGCGCTGTCAGAGATTTGGCCTTTTTTTATTTTTTTTTCTAAAAAAAAAAAAAGGGGAAAAAAAAAAGAATTAAAAAAAAGAACCCTAAGCGGGCGCGGGCGGCGCAGCACCGGGCTGGCGGGGACGGGCTCCGGCAGCCCGCGGCGTGGGCAGAGCGGAGCGTGACAGCGGGGCAGCGCGGAGCCGCCGCGGCGGCGGCGGCGGGGAGATGGGCAGATCGTGACGGGTTTTCGGGGGGCGGGTTTTTTAGGGGGGCCGTGGTGCCGCCGCACACCTTTTTGGGTTTTCTTTTTTTTTTTTTTTCTCCTCAATTTTTTTTTTTTTTTGGTGGTGGAAATATAAGCTGATCGGGAGAAGGGGGAGAGAAGCCCTCGAGTATCTCCCAGGTTTTGGATCCATTCGTGAGAGGGAGAGAAAAAAAATCTCAGCTCCAGCCCAACAAGTGGATTTTAATATTTTTCTTTTTCCTTTTTCTTTTTTCTTTTTTTTTTTTTAAATTTTTTTTCCTCCCCCTTTTCCACCCCGCCACCCACCGTCAAAGTGGGGTGGGCGTAAAGTGGGTGGGTGGGGGGGAAAGAGGCAGCGATCTCCGTGGCGGGGACTGAGCATGGAAGAGCCGCCGGAGGGGCACGGCCACCGAGACGCGGCGCCCGGCCCGGCGAGCAGCGGCAGCGGCAGCGATGGCGAGACCGTGCCCGTGTCCCCCAGCCCCGCGCCCGCCTCCCCCGCCGCGCCCTGCCCCCTGCCCCTGCCCCGCCGCCGCCACCCGCCGCCCCCGCCGCCACCCCCGCCGCCGCCGCCCCACCGCACCACCAACTTTTTCATCGACAACATCCTGAGGCCGGACTTCGGCTGCAAGAAGGAGCCGCCCGCGCCGGCCGGCGGCGGAGGAGGAGGCAGCCGGGAGCGGGACGGAGACCGGGGGCAGAGCTCAGGTAGAGAAAACGTCAACCCGCTGCTGGCCCGGCCGCCCAACCCGCCCGCCCTTCTCTGCCCGGACTCGAACTGCCGTCCCGACGGCTCCGCGCCGCCGCCGCCGCCCGTCGCCGCCGCCAAAGCCAGTCCCGCCGCGGCGGCAGCGGCGGCGGCGGCGGCGTCGGGGGCGGCCAAGCCCCCCGCCGACGGGGGCGAGACTCACCCGGCGAAGTACGGGGAGCACGGCAGCCCCGCCATCCTCCTCATGGGCTCTAATAATGGAGGACCTGTTATAAAGCCCGACTCGCAACAGCCGCTGGTGTGGCCTGCCTGGGTCTACTGCACTAGGTATTCAGACAGACCGTCCTCGGGTAAGGAACCGCGGCGCATCTGGGAGCTGTTAAATCGTGACAAGGTCGCCCCCCCTTTCTCCTTTCCCTCTTCCCCCCTTGGCTTTGGCTCACGGCTTGTTGAGGACCTCGCGTGGGGGGGAGGGCGGCCTGGGTCACCCGGGGCGAGAGGAAACGCGTCCCCCCCACCGCCACCACCCCTCCTTCCTCCTCCGAGTCTCCCAAATTTGAATGTGACGCTGGACCCCGATTCGGCAGCGGTTCGATGCGGAGAGCCGGCGGGAGCGACCCCTTCCCGCGCCCCCCGCCCGCCCCGCCTGCCGCAGCCCCGGGTGTTCCGCAGCGCGGCGGCGCGGGGTGAGAGCCGGGTTTCGAGAAAAAGGCAGCGGGGTCGGCCGCTCCCCTGTTCTGAGGCTTTTTCTCCCCTTATTTTTTTATTTTTCCTGGGTGCTGCTGGAGGAGCGAGGGGGCGAAGACCGGAGCCACATGTTGAGCGGCTGGTGGCGGTGCGGGGGGAGGAGGAGGTAGTGTTTTTTTGGAGGCGAAGGAAAAAGGGCTTTTTAGAAGGTGGAGGAGAGGCTGTTTACCGGGGCCTCTGCAGCGAGCCAGGCAGGCCCTTAGGCCGCACATTGCCGCCGGAACCGGTGCTCCCTGCTGCCGTTTGGGGCCCAGCTCCGGGGTGGAGATTTGCCTCTGCCCGAGGTCGTCCCCGGGGGAGCCGCTGCCTCGGCCCTCCCGGCCCTGTTTTGCCGCCCCTTCTACGTCTTTACATTCCCCAGGTGCCCTCGGGCACCCATCCCTTTATTTATCACCGTTAGTTTCTGGCTTTAATCGCCGGTTTTTTTTGAAAGAAACGGAGGACGAGGAGATGGGGTTCCCCCAGGACACCTCCAGCCAGCAGCCAGGGACCGGCCAGCGCGGCGCGGGGCCGGGATGGGCTCCCCTGTGCCTGCCCGGGGCCGCTTCAGGGCCCGGGGAAGGCGGCGCTGCCCGGCCATGGCCCCGCGCCGCGCTGCCCGGCCTGGTGCTCCGAGCCGGCCGTCAGTGCGGCCGAGCCGTCTCCATTCCCCGTTATTGACACGTCCAGCGACTTCAAACTCAGAAAAGCCTCTTTGATTGACTGAGGTGATTGATGGGGTGATAGAGCTGTCAGACGGCACGGCCTCGCTCCCGGCCGGCCCGGCCGCGGGTGTTGTGCTGCCGCTTCCCAGGGCCACCGAGCGCCCGGCGTTCTGCACTTGCGCCTGAATTTGCCTTTCCTCCCCTTTCTTCGGGCAGAGGGTCATTTCTGCATGTCCTCCTCCCCGACGCTCCCTGCTCGCTGCAACCCGGAGGGGAGAAGGGCGAGGGGAGGCTGGCTCGGCTCGGCCGCTCTCTTTGTTGTGCTCGTAGCTGCCCGCCGGCCCCGAACTGCTTCTCTCGGCCCCGGGGACGAGCGGGCTGCGGCGGTCGGAGGCGCCGGCACCCCGCTGCAAGGTGCCGGGACTCAGCGATTCACTCCCCGCGCCCTCCACCCCCCACCGGTCCAGCCCGGGAGCATCCCGCTGGGCCCCATCCCTCTCCCCACCGGGCCTCGTCTCTCTCCCCGGCGACAGCCGCTGCCGAGCCGGGGGGAATTCCCCCCGTTCCGAGGAAAAGCTGCGCCGGGAGAGGAGCTTTCGGCCTGCTCGGCGGTAAGAAGGCCTCGCCGGCTTCGGCTCCGGCTACTGCTGGCGGGGAGCTGCGGGCCTGGGACCGCCTGCCGAGCCCGGCAGCTGTCGGGGAATTTTCGTAGATCCCATTCTTCACGGTTCCCTCCCCGCTCCTCTTCCCCACGGCCGGGCCAGGCCGGCGGGCAGAGGACCGGGGGTGCCCCCTCCTCGGCTAGGTGCTGCCCTCGGGATGCGCCCCGGGACCCGGTGGCTTCCCCGGCGAGCTGTGTCGCGCTTCAGCTGTCCCCTTTGCGGCCTGGATGTGGAGCGGCGGGGCTCTGCTTTTGGCTGGGCTTGGCGGAGGGAGCTGCGAGCGGGGCCGTAGGTCCCCGGCAGGGATCGGCCGCCGGAGAGCCTTAGGCGACCTGGGCGGCGGCGGCGGGGCTGCGGGGTGGCGGCGGAGAAGGGACCCCTGGACTGGGCTGGCTTTGCGGAGAGGGTCGTTGTCTTCCGAAAGGAGACCAAGGCAGCCTTCGGCCTGTCTGCTGCTGGCGGCAGCTCCCCGGTGCCTGGCAGGGGGGACCTTCGGTCCCCGCGCTGCCCGGCGGAGCTGCTGCCCGGCCGGCGGGCCCCGGTCCCGGGCCATGCAGGAGGAGACCGGCTCGGCCCGGCAGGGCGGGCGGGAGCGGCGCCTCGACGTGTGTCGGGGCCGGAGGGCGAGCAGGGCTCCGATCCCCTCGCCCGTGGGGCCGGCTCGGCGGGGCAGGGGCTGCGGGTGATGCGCGGACGCTCTCGGCCCCGGCCTCCCCGTTCCTTCCCCATCCTTCCCTCCGCCGCGCCGGGGCGGCGGTGCCGGGGTTGGGGGGCTGGGGGGGGACACACGGAACCAGCACAAATTCACCCGTCGGCCATTTTTCCTCGGCCGGCGGGGCGGGGGCGGCGGTCGGTCTGTCGGGCGGTCGGTCGGTCGGCGGCGCGGCCCTGCCCAGCGGCGTGTGTGTGCCCTGCCCGCAGGCCCCCGCACCAGGAAGCTGAAGAAGAAGAAGACGGAGAAGGAGGACAAGCGGCCGCGGACGGCGTTCACGGCCGAGCAGCTGCAGCGGCTGAAGGCGGAGTTCCAGGCGAACCGGTACATCACGGAGCAGCGGCGGCAGAGCCTGGCCCAGGAGCTCAGCCTCAACGAGTCCCAGATCAAGATCTGGTTCCAGAACAAACGGGCCAAAATCAAGAAGGCGACGGGCATCAAGAACGGGCTGGCGCTGCATCTCATGGCCCAGGGACTCTACAACCACTCCACCACCACGGTGCAGGACAAAGAGGAGAGCGAGTGAGGCGGGCGGCTCCAGCCCAGCCCTGCGCCGCGGCGCCGGCCCGCCGGCCGGGAGGCGGACAGGTGCGATTTAAAAACAGATCTATTGTCTATCCATAGTATAAGGACTCCGATTAAGAAAAAAAAAATAAATATGAACACTTAAGAAAAATTATCTCTATATAGCCAAACAGCATATGACCTTGTATATATTTAATTTCAGGTAAGAAATATGTGTAGCGATCTCTATTTGCTGGACAGTTTCTCTCTTCCCGTCTCTCTGTTTCTCCTTTCTTTTGTTCGTTTGTTCGTTTTGTTTGCTTTGTTTTTTTTTCTTTCCCTCCCCCCCGATGTCCGTTGCTCCTGTTTTACAGTAAATGTCGGACTTTTCTCATCTGTCGTTTGATCTTATTTTATTTTTTTTTGTGTGTGTGTGAATTTCTGTCTCTCTCTCTTTTTTTTTCCCCGAGGAAAAAAAAAATTCTGATCCACAGACTGCGAGACTGAACCCGCCGCTACAAGCCAAAGATTTTATTATGTTCAGAAATCTGTAGTCTGAAATAAAGTGTAGACTGTGTTCAGGATCCAGGCTGGCTGTAATTCTTTATTTTAGTGTATGGATGTTTGCATATATATATATATATATATAAAAAACAAATGTATATATATACACACCATACGCTGTGTATATAGTGCCATTTCGGTGGCATATTTAGCTTTTGTTTTTGATAGATCAAGGAATTTTTAAACTGCTCATCCCTTGTTAAAAACCCTTAGATCTTCGATTTTTAAAAAAAATAATTTTTAATTTTTCCACCCTTTAAAAAGAATTAATTCTCTTTGGAAATTGCAGTCGTGCCTCACCTCCCGCAATCTCCCTTTTTAACTAGAAATTAAAATCACCCCCTAATAATGGTGATAATATATCACGAATTCCCGCTGAAAATTTGCCTGAAACTGTCTGGACGTTTAGGGCTCCGGGATGTGTTGGAAAGATACTTGTCTGACAGCTCCTTGCCTCTCTCCGAGAGGATCTGCTCCCGCACTGTTTCCAGCGAGGACCTCTCTCGAGGATCGGACCGGAACGATCGGCACTCGGCGCCGGGCGCTGCGCCGCCGCTCCCGGCAGCGCTCCCGAGGCCGGTCCCCGCTCTCCGCTCTCTCCTGCGGGGCTCGGGGTCACTTTTGCCGTGTGCGTGGGACGCGCGGGTGGCGGGGGGCCGGCGGCACGGCGGGGTCCCGGCTGTGGCCCCCACTCCCGATTTTCCACCTGCCCCGGTTAAAAGGCCGCCGTGCCCAGTCCCGGGTCGGCTTTCCTCGCCGCCGGCCCGGGGACACGGACGGGCCGGGATCGGGCCGTGCCCGTGGCCTTGTCCTCGAACCGTCGAGGACCGCCGGGCCTGAGCCCGCTCGGGCCTTGCGTGGGGCCCCGCCGAGCCGAGGGCAGGCGACGGGATTCCGCTCCTCAGTGCCCCTGATGAACCCGGGCGCCGAGGCGGGTGGAGAGCCGCCCGTCCCCCTGGACGAGGCTGTTTGTCGGCTTGCCTTCTCTTTCTGCTCCTCTCTATCCCTGCCCTAGGCCCGCAGCCGGCGGGGCGAGGAGGACAAGCGAGCGGAGATGGATCCGGGGGACCCTTTCTCCTGCATCCCTCCGGAGGATGGGGCGATGCCGAGGCCATGTCCAGGTCAGTGGGACCGGGAGGAGGAAGGGGGCAAGCAGCAGCACTCCCGATCGGCGCAGCCTGCAGCTGCCCCCTCCTCGTCCCGTCCGAGGCATTTGGGGGGTTCCGTCTATTTGAGAAGGGGAGCAGTGGGGAAGAGGGAGACGGCTTCTGCCATTTTCGTGCTTTTAACTCTTCCTGCTTAGAGCTGCTGTTTGCTATCACCGTCCGGGGATGGAAGCGCAGGCTCGGGAGAAAGCCCCGTGCCCTCCTGCCCGCTGCCGGTGGGGCAGGACCCCTCCTACACCTCATCCCACTCCATCCTGCCCCAGCGTATCCCACTCCATCCCCGCCCAGCCCAGCCTGACTCTGCCCGCTGAGGGCTCTTCTCTCTTTCTCTCTGCAGGCCGAGGAGCCGGGAATACTCGGGGGGCTTAAATAAATGTTGTACAGCGCCATCTAAAGTTGTGCATTNTTTTTTTTTTCGATGGGATTGGAGCATGAACTCAGATCTTCCGCACTGAGGAAAATAAAGCCATCCTTTAAAATGCGAGTTCCGCTGCTCATGGGGAAAGCGGTCGGCGAAAGCCCGGACCGGCAGGGGCAGCTGCAGAGTTTGGGGGCAGCATTCAGATTCCCCCCGAGCTCCCCCTTCACTTGCCGCTGTTGGGGGGACACAGAGAAGTTGCTCCCCTACTCCCGCCCGCTCCAGTCTCGGTTCAAACCTCTGTCTTTACCATACACGCCGTCTCGCACTCCCCTGGAGCTGTACAGGCGAAAAACGGCATTTCTCCCTAAAAATCGAGTAACGATCCCCCCAAGAACATTCTCGGGCCGGATCTGGCCCGGACCTGCCGAGGGTAGAGGCCACTGACACACTTCGCTTCCCCTGTCCGCAGGACACGGGTGATGCTCAGGCTGGCTCTCGGTTGGGTCGAGCAGGGCTGTCGGCCTTCCCGGCCGCCCGCCGTCCCGCTGACAGAGCCCGGGACCTGCTGCCTACCTGCAGCCGGGAGTCGGTTCCGGGGCACTGGGGTTGCCCTAAGGCTTGGAGGCTCCAGAGGAGGAGGAAGATACGGAAGGGTTTCCTCAGCCGCGGGTTGTCCAGCCAAACTCAGCTGAGCTGGACAGGTCAGGAATAAAGCCGACGAGGGAAATACAGGGCAGAATAAAGGAAGCTTAGAGTGGATTATTTAAGCAAATCAGACTTTTTAATGTAATTACGCTTTTAGGATTTCTCACGGAGAACAGCTGAGCGGGACATATTGGTGAATCGGTGCAGGCCGGCGAGGTCCAGGTCTGCCCTCACTGGCTCCACGAGTGACCTTGGTCCCCTGTGGGTGCCGAGGGCAAACAGGCCCGCGGGGAATCCTCTCCGGCAGTCGGGTGGGGGGAGAAAACATTCACCCGGGTCTCAGCACCACCCCGAGTTGAGAAATAAGAGCAGAAGGTGCCACATCCTCCCGTAGGAAAGAGACCAGGTGTGCGCAGAGCGGCGGTGGGAGGCGAGGGACGCGCACCGGGCCCCCGGCCGGGGAAGAATGCTGGGGGCTGGACGGACGGATGGGACTGGGGAGCCCAAGTCCCGGGAGAAGCACCCGCTAGCCCAGGCGGAAAAGCCCTGGAGGCAAAGTGCTTCCCTCCCCCTCCTTCCTGCGTGCCTCGGGGGTCTATTCCCCCACACCCCGACTCTCGGGAGGCAGCCGCGCGTTTGTGGGATGTCAACACGCAGCAGACAACCCCCAGCACCCCCGTCCTCCCTCCACTGGTGGAAGGACGCACCGACGCTTATTTCTCCGTCCAAGGCACCCCTTGAATCGGGCACAATCGTTCCAGGCCCCCGGCCCTGGCCCGACGACCACCCCCCGGGAGGGCGCGGCTCGGCGGCCTGCTGATTTGCATATGCAAATGAGGCACGGGGGAGGAGGGGAAGGCCACGCGTGGTCCCCCCCGTCGGTCCCCTCTGGCCGGGACGCAGATCCCGCTGCCTCCTGTCACGGAGCTTGTTCCTTTGTGCCGCCTTTCGAGGAATCAAAGCAGACACGGTTGTGACACGTAGCCCGGAGGGTCAGAGGTCAGATTTCACAATCCCAATTACAATGATTTCTAATGATGTTTATCTTGCGGGTTCCGACGGCTGGGAGCTTTACAAGAGAGCTGCGCTCCCCTCCCCTCTGCTTGGAGGGCCGTGGGTGCGGGGGGCTCTCGCCTCGGCTCCGGCCGAGGGCAGATGCTATTTCCCCGGGCACCGAGCGCCGCGTCCCCCGCACCGAAGGGCGCTGGGAGCCGGACGACGGTGCCGGGGGTCGGGCCTCAAGGTCAGGCCCCGGCCCCGGGTTCCCTCCGTACTTCCCTGCGATGTTCGAGGCCACGCCGGAATTAAGCGAGTGAATACCACAGTGGTGTACAGTGAATATTGCCAAGCACTCACCTCTCCCTCCCCGTCGGGTAAGGTCCGAGGCAGCGCTACCAAGTGACTGAGCGGAGGTAGGAGCTCTGCTCGTCGATCATTTGTCCGGAGTCGGGGGCGGCTGTGGGGGCTGGAGGGACCGGCCTTGCCCCGGTTCCCCTCCCGCCCCCGAGCCGCTCAGCCGCGTCCGAAGCCGCCGGCGGAGTCCCGGGGGGAGGCGGCGGGCGGTCCCTGCGGCGAGCTCCCTCCGCGCCCGGAGAGGGTCGTGGCAGCGGGGAGCACGGCCCAGAACACCTCCCAGCCCCAGGGCTCCGACTTCTTGTCGGCGAAATCAGTTCCATGTAACTTTTATTTTGTCTTACAAGAAATAAACGCAGAGCGGCGGTCGGATCAAAACACAACTCAAACGGTTTCCGATTAAATCTAAAACCGTTTTGAAAAAGCTTTGTCGAATGGCCAAGGGCTGAAACTTTCAGAAAAGGTAATAAATTTTGAGTTAAAAAAAAAATCTTTACTTTTCTTCTGTTGGGGAGTTGGACACGTAGCACCCGAGCCTCAGCCTCGGGCTGGCTGTTGACAGAAGCGCGCAAGGTGCATCTTTATGCTCTACATCAAATGCCTTTGACACAGACTTAAAAAAGTCTATGTAAAGCAGCTAATGGTGCTCGCTCTTCCGGCTGAGTAAGTCGGGGAACCAGATTTTGCTGGAAGTAGAAGTCCTTTGCTCTGAGAACTGATCTTTACCACACCAGGTGAGCAACCCTTACATTCAAAAGACTTTTCTTGTTTGTTCTTGGCCACTTGATCAGTTTGGAGATAACGAAGATGCGAATAAAAACTTTGGTAGCTGCAGCAACAGCAGAGCCGTCGGGGGGGTTAAGGAGGCGAGGGGCTGCGGAACCCGAGGCGCTGAGGACCTTGGCCGGGCCGACGTGGGGGCTCCGCGGGGTCGTGGGGCCGGACACTGGGAGCAGCCCCGTTCTGCCTCCCGGCTCTGCCGCAGGGCTCGGCTCGAGTACGGGAAGGAGCCGCTGCTCCAGGGAGATGCGGGATACAGGAGGGCCAGGGCACTTTATGGTGATTTTTTCTTTTTTTTTTCTTTTTTAAAATTTTAAAATATATTTTTTATTTTTTATTGTTTTTCTCATTCTCGGTTGTGCTGCTCCGCCCAGCTCGGGGATCAGCGGGGTCACGCCGGAGGTAGAGGCGGCCCCGACACCGGGCGCTGCCGGGGTACGACAGGCGCTGCTCTTGCTCGGCGCGGGTGGGGTGTGGGAAAGGGCTGTGCTGCCGGTGGGGCCGGTCCCTGCCCGTCGTGCCTCCCGGTGCCGACGGAGACGCTCCCCGCCCGCTGCCCGACGCCTCTATTTGAGAGGACATGCTGCCGCTCGAGAAAATACCGCAGGGACCCCAGAAACGGTGGCAGCGACGGGGCATTTTTATCTCCTCTTCCTTTCTTTGATTGTCAGATGAAAAGGACACCCCACTTGTCGCCCTGCCCCCGTCCATCACAGGCTCCCCCCGGCGGGGAGCGAGGCTCGGGGACCCTGTGGAGACCTCGGCTCTCTCAGGAGTCCCCTCACGCCAACAGACCTTTTAAGAAATAGGTGGTGGAGGAGCTGCACCTGCACGGCCTCACCGGGCCCAGGAGAGGTTGGGGGAGAAGTTGAGCTTAAACCCCAAAATTTGGAGCAAATGGATCCAATGAGGACTGTGCTCTGGTGGGTACCTTCAGTTATGAAAAGATTGAAGAAGGTACGGGAAATAATATTAACTTTAGGATCAGCCCCATCTTTTTTTTCCTTTGAGAGAACAATGCGTGCCTTATCTCCCTCTGAATAAATAAATCATAATCGCCCGACAGTTACCCGTCACAATAAACTTGACCAGATCTTCCAACAATTAGTTACGCGTTCTCTCTGCTCTGGTAAAAGTCTTGTTAAATGTGATGAATGTTAAAGTAAGCTACCCTTGAACATACTTTCCAAGATCTTTATTGGAAAAGTACGAGTATGTAAGCCTCTTAAGGAGACCTTAAGAGTCTGCTTAAGATTGAAATGAAAGAGGGTGGATGGTAAAAGATAAGACTAGAGATAGCACTAGATATTCAGATACAAATGAAATACTCATTGGATCTTTTTAATGGGGTTTGACGTATTCCTGGTGCCACTTTAAAAAAAAAGTTAAAGGTGTACCCTTTTCCTTCAGGGGCCAAGCACTGAGTCCAGCAGCAGTTTTGCTGGAGAGCACTGTCAGCTTGGCCCTTTCCACAGGCAGCTCCAGCTGCCTAGAATATTGCCTGGGAGCATCACACCTCAGCTATTGCAGTGTTTTTCTCCTGCAGGGCTGCTGCAGCAGTAGCTGGACCCCAGCTGAGAAGGTGCTTCCCGTTATGCCAGGCTGGGGCAAGCCCGTGCTGTCCCTCAGCCCTTGGGAGACAACAGCCAGTGGTTTGGATAGAAGAGAGAGGTGTGTGAGATGTGAGGCTTCCCCAGCTTTCAGAAAGCGAGTGGAAAGTGTTTGAAGCTTCTGACTCTGGCCCCCACCCTTTCAGATACCCACAGGAGCTGCAGGCCAGCTTTGTAATCAGGGACATCCGTGGGATCTGCCCCTAAGACATGGAATTGGAAGGCAAGAGCAGAGCAGCAGACTTGAGCACCTGCACACAAACAGCCCCAAGAGCTGGCCCCAGGTGTATCCTTCAGGCTAAGGAACTAGGGTAAACCTTGGCACGTCTTTAATTGGATTAGAAAAATGATCAATATATTTTTTTTGTTGTTCCCAAGAAAAGTCTGATTTTTTTGCTTGGGATCACCCCATTTGTGTGTTTCTAAGTTATTAACCTGGCTGTACCTGGGCAATGGGTCCTTGGCTGGAAATGCTGGTCCTCCCTTGAGCTAAGCAAGGAGAAGGTGCACTGAGGATCCTCTCTGCAGGTGGTGTGGAGTGGGCAGAGTGATTTCTTTCTGTCCCTGTTGGTGCAGAGCAGGGTACTGAGAATTTCACCCGAGCCAGGCAAGGCTCCTGGGCACCTACACAGCAGGAGATCACACAAGGAAATTCCTTGTGCATTTCCCAGCTACACCCTTAGTGCAGTGGTGGATGTCTTGGTGCAGCCCAGGTCTGGACGTTTATAGCACCATGTGATCTCCATGCTGCTGGAGGAGCTGGTGAAGGTCCATAACTCTAGAAAAGCAGGAGAAAAGAAAGGGAATTTCATGCTGGAGGTTCATAGCTATGAACAAGAAGGGATGTTGGAGTAGCAACCTACTGCTTTCACTTGCAGGCTTTAACTTCTGTAGGTCTTTTTACGTGCGGGGTCATATATTTAAAGTGGATTTCTGGATTAATGTAAGGTTGTTTAAGGCTCCCTCCCTTAAGTAAAAACACACGAGACCCTTGCTTTCTTGTGGAAATGAACAGAAATATGGATCCATTTCTGTAGTGGTTTAATATGTGACTGAATTCACCCCAGAATGTCTGTTATAGGATGCATCATATAAATATATAACGAGTCACATTTTAGATACTGATCGTGTCCTCCATAGATAATAATATCAGTTGGAGGTTATTACAGGTTCTGTGATGTAGCTGTTTCATATTTGACTTTTTAAAATATGTTCCACTTACTTGTAGACCACACAAGCTCTGTGGAGGACACCTGGTATCTATTAGATTGTTTCAGTCCGTGGAACAAAGCTAATCTGATATGACGAGGGAAGTTGGGAGTTTCGCCATTGGTTTCAATGGCAGCAGGATGGGACTCAGAAGGCTGAACTGTAAAAACACAGTTCCATATGATTTTATTCACATCTAGCCTGTCAGGAATAAAACCCCAGCAGCCAGAGGTCAGGGGAGCTGCACTGTGCTAAGTTGCACGCGTGCAGGATTGCAAGCACAGACAAACCATCTGCACGTGTGGATTTGCAGCTTTCACCTGAGGTTTAATTTAAAAATGAGCATCAGCTCAGCCTGAGCTACAACAATAGACTAGTGCCCTGAATATTGCTGTAGATGGGATAAATCTTGGCAAAAATAACAGGCACCTAGCAATGCCAGAAGAAAGTAGAGCATTCCTCTTTGCCTTGCAGATTGTAGCTTTCTGAATATCCAGGAGATGGTACAATTACTGTTCTTAGTGCCAAGCACCTACTCCTCCCACCTGAGGACATTCCTGGGCGCTGATTCCAAGCGGGATTGCTGAGCCCTTGTAAACTGGTGGTGCAGTGTGGTCAGTCACAAGTCAGCAACAAGCTCTAACTTCCCAGCGAGCTCAGTAGCAAAGATGAAAGATTTTTTTCTCCAAAAAAGTGAAACCCAAGGTGCTGTAGAAAGCTTCAGGGTCCTGCAGATCCTCTTTAATCCACCAACTCTCGACCACTGCCCTGAAATTCCTGAGTGCTCCCCTTGCTTCTCCCCAAATCCATCACAGAATTGCTTTGGAGGCAGTATCCTGAACGGAGGGCTGGTTTAGAATGGTTTAGCCCTGCAGGTTCCACTGCTGTGTGACAAGGTGGATGCAGATGGCATGGGGTCCCTTCCCTGCAGTGCTGATGCTGGGTGAAGAGCACCCAGCTCTGTCTTTTGGGAAGGTTCATCCTGAAGGTTTTTGTGCTTGGATACACATTGCTCAGTCAGTGGGTTTTACTACCCTGAGCCTGCAAAGCTTGAAAAGTTACTTGTAAGCTTTATTTAAAATTACAGCAGCTTGTCACACTTCAAGCTCCTCTTTATATCCAATAAATTATTAAAAATGATTTATGAGAACACGTAAATGATTCAACATGAGTGACATCACTATTGTTATTAATGCATATCAGGGGCCCAATTCGGTTGTGGTTTTGTTTATTTTTTAAGGATTCCTTTATTTTGGATTCCTCCTAAATCCATACTTATGGCAGTAGTGACTGAGAATTGAACTTATCATTTTTTTAATGTTTGGAAAAGTCATCCTTGAAATCACCAGGAATTTTGTGTGTATGAAGCTAAAAGTAAATCAGGGCTTTGAGATCTGTTTCCAAGCAATTCAAAAAAGTCTTAGGGGTTTTATTTAATTTGGATGGAGCGAACTTGAAGGGAAAGCTCAAGCACCAAAAATAAATACAGCTCTTCCTTATGTATTGCATGAAAGAAGATGGACTCGGAGACAACTTCATGAGACATCTGACCCAACCCTTTGCATCACACAGAGTAAAGGTTGTACTAATCCAGCCCTAAACTCCTTTTTTATCTTATGCATCTCTACTGGTGCCTTAATTATCTCAATAGGCAGTTATTGTGTTTGCCAGGAAAGCTGTCGTCAACTGTACCACTGCAATTATTTTTATGTTTCTGTTTCTGCAAAGATTCTTTCATTTAGAAGAAGACGCAGGAAAATGTTTGTGTGTTAAATGGACTTTCTGGTCAGATAGATTAAAAAAGAAAAATAAAAGGTGGTGTAGGAATTCCAGTAGCTCTTTAATATTTAGTTAAATAATAGAATTAACTTGGTTCTAATTTTTGTCAGTGCTAAAGCATGCATTGAATGGTAAATGATTTAGAATGATTTCTGGGTAAACTAAGACAAGTACTAGAACAGACTTGCATATCAAATTTATTAAAAATCCTTCTTTTGAACTGTATTTTGGGTAAGAGAGTATAAAATTAATCCAATTTAAGTTTATGTAAGAGCAGCAAACTAATTACAAATTCACAAAATTAATTGCCACAGAGTTACTGAAATTGTTACACTACTATTTTAAATAGTTCTGGAAGGAAGAAAAGTCTCTAAAGCCGGAGATCAGAGCTGCACCAATTTTCAGCAGTGCACAGGTCCTGAGAGTACAAAGCCATCCCCAGAGCCAGCCCTAATTCAGAATAACTACAGCTCCTGCATTCCTGGCACACCCCAACAAAAGACAATAAATGGAGTCAGGTTTTGTCCAGTCCAGTCAGCCCTCACTACTGTGCTCAATGGTTTGCTTCAGTCGAATGCAGGACTGGACTCAATATGTGCCTGCTCTTTTTTTNTTTTTTCTCTCTCCTTTTTTTCTTTATCCTGCCGCTCTGTCCCCTCCTTTTCTTTCTAAATGTATGTAGAAAGAAAAAGTCCCTCCACAGTTTTCAGGATCAGCCCCTCCCAAACTGCATCTTACGGTGCCTCTTGGCTGTACTGCACATTCCCCACCATAAATGCATCCCAAACACGTTAGGAGCAGGGGGGCTGCAATACTGGTGACAGGGACATTACATTGAAAACCTCAGGGCCTGATCCTGACCCCTCTGAACTGAGCAGGAGCTGTTGCATGGGCTTCAGTGGGAGCAAGCTCGTGTGCTCTACGTGCAGAAGCATTAAACTTAAAAGCGAGCTGTTTAAAAAGCTGCATTGTTTCTTGCTTGTACTGATAGTTTCTCATGTAAAGTTCTATATATTCTTTCACAATAAATACATGAAACAGTTAATCCAATGTTATATTGTTTAGTAATATTTTACTTGCAAATGACCATCATTTCTTCTCTGCTCTGTTTGTTCTTCTGAATGTCTGTTTTATATTCTGGAAATAGAAGAGCTGTTCTTTTAATGCCCATTTCTTTCTGATGATAATCGTTCTTTCTGGCAAATGCTGTGACTCGCAGCTAGTCTATATTTTCGATCAGTAAATATTGAACCACAATGGCAAGGAAGGTCTGAGCTATGATTCGGCTAAAACAAACAAATAGAAAGCAGCCCACTTTTTTTTTTGGGCTATATTTCTATTATTTTCTGGATAGATGTACCCTCCTCCAAGGTGGTTCTAAAATATTGGCTGCTTTGTCCCAGAAGGGGTGTAAGCCGGACTGGTTTTGGATAGTAGCTGCAGTGGGGAGCACAGGAGCCCTGCGGGTCAGTGGCTAATGCCCTGCCTGCTCTCTGCCTGCCCCATGGGGCAAATGCCAGGGTCCTGGGGGTGGCTTCATGAAGGCATCAGGGTGGTGGCCCAAGGGGTGATGCTGGGCATCCCCTCAGAGCTGCATGCTGTAGCATGGGGCTGGCACTGAAAGTGGGGTTTAGCCACGAGTTTTTGGGGCTGAAGGGAAGGCAGTGCCCGAGGTCTGGGGCAAGGCAGACCGAGCTGCAGGCTCGCTGCTGGGGTAATCCCCTTCTGCTGGTGATGCCCAATCGCAAAGACAACCAGCAGGCCAAATCCCCGGCCCTTACCAAAGCAAAATGCCATTGACTTTAATGAGCATTTGCAGGCAGATTTCGGATAAGTCAATGTGGACTTTTGTCTGCTTGAGGACTGAAGGATTTGGCCTATGGTCTTTTACAGTATGAAGTTAATCAACATGCGGGAAATTCCCACACCCTGTAAAGGGCTCTATTGTACCTCTGCTCGGCAGAAATCTCTGTTAAATCACTGGATTCTCTGCTAAAAAGCTGTGAGTATGATATGAACCAAAGTAACTCCAAGTCAGTTAACAGGATCTTCCCAGGAATGTATCAAAAAAAAGCTCCCACAAAAAAAGGAACCTGGATAATTCAATGGGAGCCAGTGGGGAAGTGCCCGCTCCTGCCCTCATTAACATCAATGGGAGTTTCCCCATTGATGGAGCCCATTCAGTGGGAGAGGAACTGGGCTTTACAGTAGCACTTTAAATTATATTCAAAGGTCACTTAAATTATATGGTCACTTTAAAACTGCTCTCCAGAAACCCGAGTAATATTCAGTTATGCTGGGCACTTGCCTGAAAGTGTCAATTAGGATCTCTTTGGATACATTCACTTTTGAAAAAGCCAGTTGGCATCAGCAGCTTGCTGTAGGAGCTGCTGCAGTCTAAGGTGTTAAAATGAAGCATTTGTTTTTGAAATGACCTATAAAGCCTGTCAGCATTTGCAATCCAGCTTGCGAGGGGTTGTGCAAGGCAGACTGTTTGAAGTCCAGGCAGATAGTTTGCGACCTTGGGCAGCATCCAAGTTTTTCAGGGAGCTGAAATTATCACCGGACAGTATAGAAACACAAGCATTTGGCAACGTGAAGTATAGATAGAGACACCATCCTATAAATAATCTATTCCTCCTTCAGTTATATGGGGTCCTGGAAATAATATTCTCTATTATGAATGAAAGGTGTCAAAGAATAGGCTAGAAAAACGTGAACACAGACAAAAGGCATACCTGCCAACACAGGCACAGCTTGCCCTCTAAGTTAGCTCTGCTTTCCTTGTCTGGCATAATATCTACAAGAAGCAATAAGCAGTCTAAATAAAGCATTAATTCTCAGCCTTATCACTTACAGATCCATTATGCCTTCATATAATTTACGAATATTTATCTAGATGAACTAAATGTTACTGAAAATTTAAAGGTGGTAAACATGCTGTCTGCTGAATTATTCTGTGTGTGCTGGGGAAGTAGCTCATGGCAGAATTGAATTATTTAATATTATTTTCCAGTATCATGTAGACGAAGTATAAGCTTCATTTTTGGATTATGATTTGTATTATGAAATGCTTATCAAGTGTTTTCCAAAGATTAGTTTGGTTTTAATTAAATAAACCTTTCTCAGGAGAAAGCTCCCAACTACTCTTCGTACCCAGAGGCTACTGTACTTGTTGTTTTTAATTATTTTTCACTGTTACCCAAACTGCTTTGGGTACTCCTGCCCAATTAAATCACAGGCATGGGCTTCTTATACACAATATGTTTAATATTTAATTTTAATTAAATTAATTAAATTGTTTATTTAATTTTATGTGCATTATTGTGCATGAAGCAATGCAAAATTTATGATAGGAAGAATTTGTGGGAGCTTTCAAACAAGCTAATTACTGAGGTAAAAAGAGACTTCTTCTCTCTTTCTAGGGAATAGGCATTCGACCATAAGGAGATAACAGAAGTTGTTTGGATAAAATAATAGGTGGTTGCGCAGCATTAAGAATTATTTGTTTTACCTTACTTTATCTTGTAACCATTACTTGATCATATTATAACAGATTTGACAACAGCCTTCTCCCGCAGTTGTTGCAGGCAGGTAATCAAGTATTTATCAGGGTAAATAAACCTAAAGCTACAATAGAAATGTACTGGAAACATTAAAAACCAGCCAGTCATGCGCCACAGATACACATTTTTGGTTACACCCTGAGTCTTTGTTCTTCCAACAGACCAATTTATCTTTTAGGTAATCTTTATGAGAGCCTGCCATTTATTAAAATAAGTTACAAATTAAAAAACATCCGTTTTTTACCAGCACAAGTTATTTGTTGTGATAGACTTTTTTTTTTTTTTTTCTAATGAAGATTTCTTTCCCATCTGAAAAGGAGTGGCACGATATTTTCAATGCTGTTTTAATCTGGTGGTGTATTGTTTTGAGAAGGTCACCGATGCTGGGCATAGACAGAAAGCTGTTTTGCATGACCCCGATGCACACTATTTCGGCAGGATGTTAATAAGCAAGGAAAACAAAAAAAAAATGCCTTTTGTAATGGTAGTTTTTATAATTTGTGTAAAGGTACACAAACCTCTTTTGTAGCCATGATGTGGGGACCCATCCAAAGCCCTCTGGATTCAGTGAGGGGCTGGAACAGGCCCTGTGGGGCTGATTTCTTGACTCTGGAAGAGGCAAACCGAGGGCTGTGCCACAGCTGCATTCATCAGGGGCGCAGCTCTGGGGAGGACAGAGCAGGATCAGGCTCCTGGGCTGCCACGGGATGGGAAAGGGTCCTGGAAATGCAAACCAGGCTGGTGGAGAGCAGCCCTGCGTGCTCTTGCAGTTGCTGTGCCGAGTGCGGCTGCGAGCACGATCGTCCTGGCTGAGGGAGATGCAGATTCAAATGGGAAAAAAAATAAAGGGAAGTTTTTTGCTTCTCCCCCACCCTCCTCCTGCCCCATGGAAATGCAGAATGTATTTTGCGAACTCCAAACATCTCCAAAGTAATGATGGACATTTTCCCTTTCCTTGTTTACGGGTTAGAAGGGAGTTCGTAGTGAAATAGAATATGCAACTTCTCTGAGTACTCTGACAATTAAAACAAATATAAATAAATGTATTCAGAGGAATTATTCATATAATAATTAACAACTCCTCAGTCCCAAGAGCAGAACATCTAAAAACAATTTTTCTTGAATGTTAGAGATATTCAGAGAGCAATAGTTTTATTTCAGCAGATTAAATACTATCATAAAAGTAGCTGATGATGCAGTAAATTAAAAATCAGACTGGGGTCGACTTTACAGCAGCTTTTTTTATTCTAATACAATTACCCATTACTGGCTAAACATTAGTTTTAAATCAACAGCAGTTGTCACAAAGAATTTTCCCTTAAAATTATTACTGGAAGAATTTAAAATGAGAGCAATATTACCGGATACACAAGGCCTGAAGAGATCTTAATACTGAAGGAACACACATCATAAAGAGTCATCTAGATATAATTTTTTCCCTGCAGTCTCTATTCCTGCACTGAGCCAGGTAGAGCGATGCCTACACACCTCCCTAATACACAGGCACACACCGGGAGAGAAACCCACATGAATTCACAGAGATTCAGCCTCACCTCAGAGTGGTTAGACTTAAAGGAGAGCCGTGAATAAGGAATGAGGCTGGGGCCAAGCCCTGAGCAGCAGCTCTGTGGCACTCGGGGCTCGCTGCCTGCCCCTGAGTGTTCGGTGCCACGTTGGATTTCCACGTGCTCATAACGGTGCTGTTATGGAAGCGATATCGCCAAATTATTCCCAGCCCCTTCTCAAGGTATTCTGCGCAGAAAACTCCAAAGCCTATGCATGCTAATGGGAAGAGGGCTTATGCCATGAATAAAATGAGAAAGGGCCACATGATGGTGGGGGCTGTCAGTGGGGGGAAGGGGGAAATTTGGGGTGCCACCCTGTAACCGGTACCAACACAGCCCTCAGACCACCCCATTCCCAGCTGCTGTGACAAGAATGGGTGCAAAACGGGCATTTTAGGTTGCCTGCTTTCCCTTCCCTTCTCAGGAAGACCTGGGTTCTGAGAGAAGACTGGAGAAACAACAAGTGTGTCAAGCCAACGTGGCATGTTTAGAGCGGGACATTTCACAAGTATAAATAAATGCTTTTTACAAAGACACGCGGATGCTCTACTCTGTGCTCTCGTGCTTGCAATAAGGCGGAGAGAGGCTCGGATATAAGGTTCATGATGTAAATCAGGGCAGGCAACTGCAAGTGAGAAGTAGCTGTATGATTTACAGAGTAAATTACCGGCTTCACTAGATTTCATAATCTTCACCAACTGTTCTTTATATTTCAGCATGTTTATATTTTATTCAGAGATCTTTTCATGGCAGGAGGCTGAGCATGCACACCGTCGCCATTTCCTGAGATGCGTGCAGGGTTCCAGGAGTTATTTATAAAGGCAAACTTTGACTTTTATAGGCAGGGCGAGATTATTTTCCCTAGCTAAATATATGTTTTAGTAAGTGTGCTAAAGGTACTTTAATATATGTGCCTGTTATCTGATGAGCTTACTGCAACAGCTGCTGTTTATCCATGACGGCATACTGCTCTAAGATTGATGGGTGGAGGACTCATAGGAGCCAGCTCCTGGGAGACCCTGTCCTGGCACCCCAGGCTTTCCCAGCTGGTGCCCCATACATGGCCAGCACGGCAAACACAGGCGTGTCAGTCCACGGGCACCGTCGGACCACACAGCTCTGCTGTGGCTGTTCTCAACCAAAATGCAGCCAAGGGAGCTGTGGGAACCTTTTCTGGCTGGTCCCAACATTATTGCTTTGTGCATGGGGTCCCAAAGGGAGCTGGTGATGGAGGGAGGTAGGATTTGTACACAGCAATGGGAAGAGATATGCTGTGAGCTCTCCCTGGGCTCAGAATTTGAGTAGAGGCCACACAGGAAAGGAGACGAGGCAAAGGGAACATGAGGAGGCAGAAGGTTTGATGGCTAAAATCTGGACTGGTGGCTGTTTACTGCTCATCCCTTTGTGACAGTCACTCCTGTGAGCTCAACTACACCATGTGCCGATGCTGTGTTTAATTTCTTTTTAATCCAGCACTGGACATTTTCCTTCCTTTTGTCCATGGCATCTGCTGCAGTGTTATTGAACTTCACCTGCACTTTCCACAGAGAGATCCTTTGCTCCTGGCAGTGCCCATTTCCCCAGACTCTCTTGCACCTACAGCTTCACTCCCACAGCTGTGCTCACTGGGGGGTTATCTCCTTATTCCCATGTAAGGGACAGGGTGAACTTCCAGGCCTGTACCCTGTTGCACAGTGCCTCCCCTTCCCTTCCTGCTCTGGGACCAGAGCCTCCCTGGTGACATGAGGATGAAGACACACATCCTGGTGGTGGGGTGTCATGAGCCAGTTATTTCCTGCCACTCCTTATGAGGGTGGACAACTTTCGTGTGACTTAGTATCTGAATCAGGAGTGCAGGTCTTAATGAAGGGTAATCTTGACCTGACAGAGCAAAACATCTCCAATTGTGCCATTCAAAGCCATTGCAGGAGCCCTGTCAACTCCAGCACGGCCATCCCCAGCTCTGTGGTCAAAACTGTGTGTTGTACCACACTTGGGGTCTATATTATTATTTAACAGGAAATAAATAAGAAAAGAGAAAATAGAAAAGAAAAATGTAATGTTTGTAGAGAAAAATCAATTTGGTCACTGTATTTTTAAGAAAACTTTGAAAGTGGTTTAGAGCAGCACTTCTGGACTTCAAACCACCATGAATTTAGAAGGGTACAAGTATCCCCTTTCTAGCTCTGTTTCCCTCTGTTCAGCAGGTAATCTTCATCACAGGCACTTCAGTGCATTTTGTAGTGTATTTAGCATTACAGGTGTTTGATGTAGTAGAGCAATTTAATTATTCCCATTTTTCAGCAGTGGAACTGAGGAATAGGAGAGCTAAATGATTTACTCAAAGTAATACAAGAAACCTGTGGCAGAGAAAGGCTCTGCCCTGGGGCTTTCCTGCAAGACATTATTAAGACTCAACTTCAAAGATGGGACACTTTGATCCATAAAAAATCTGGCTACTGCTCTAGGATGGAGTTTTACCTTGGCTGCCTCAGCTTCAGGCCAGCATGTTGTGTGGTGGTTGAGCGTAAATTTGTTATTCTCGAGGAAAGGAAAAAGTGCTTGAAAAAGAAGTAGAGGCTGAGATTTGTCTAAAACCGAGGAAATCGATGGGAAGGAGTCAGAAGCTCCTGATGGTTTTATTTCTTCCCTGTGCAAGCAGAGCTTGTAAAATACATGAGGTTACTTACACGTGCGTGCACGTTTGCCAGTGTGTGTGCTGCACACACGTGTTGTGTTTCTGTTCCTGTGTTTGATCTATTTAACCATTTTGGGCACACTGTTTATATTCCCAGCAACAAATAAAATGTCGCCCCATAGGCAGAAATCTTGCACACTGGGTTTGAGTCTAGAAGTAATTTTCTTTTGTTCGCAGTGGAGTTATTAAGCTCTTGCAATACAGGTTTACAGCCCAAGCACTGACAGACTTAATTTCAAGAGCAATGTGATAAGGGCAAGGCACAAGGTAGTGCTGTACCCGTGCTTACCTTTATTAGCTGTGACAGTGGCGTAAGTCCAGCCAGCTGAGGGGAAAAAACAAAACCGAGGCAAACAAACAAACCTCCTCCAGCAGCAGACAACTTTGGCTTTTGGAGGCGTGCGTTAGGGGACGTGCGATGCCAAGCAAATTCCAAACCGGGGGAGACTCAGTGTGCTTTTGCTGATATTTATTTTATGACACATTATAACTACTGTGTGTTACTGTTGCTATGAACCCTTGGGAAATAAAACTGGGAGCCGTGCTGTGGTGAAGCCAAGAGTCCACAACTTTATTAAACATGGAAGCCGATGTACAAGGCACGGGCAGGAGCCATCGGTCCCGGCCGAAGGCAGGCAGTGGTGTGGCCAGGAGCTCTCCCCAGCACCTCCACAACCTCCTTGCAGGGCCAGGCTGTGCTGCTCCCACGGGTCCTGCTTTGCACCTGCTCGTGTCCACCGAAAACAGCCGAAATGTCACTGTGCCAATATTAGCTGCACGCAGGGAGCTGCACCCCGATCAGCTGGAGAGCGGAGATTGCTCACAGATATTGCTCTGAGGAGAGCTGCACAGGGAAAGGAAAAGGAAAGAAAACCAACATTCTCTATGAAAATTGTCTGGCAGCGTTAATCGGCTCTGCATGTTTGGTTCCCAGTTATTTGCCTGGCTCTTGCTCCAGTTGTGTTTCTGCTTTGGTATCGTGAGGCTGCCAGGGCTGCGGATGCTTGGTGGGCACCTCCTGGCAGACACCAGTGGTGGGAAAGGGAATGCAAACATGAAACACGCCTTCAAAACATCCTTAATTTTTTTTTTTATGAGATGGCAAAACCCAAATCTAATGAGTTTGTACAGTCTGAATACCAATCTTATTAAAATGCTCTTTTCCATTTCTTTTGGATCAAACCCTGCTATAGTCCTTCCCTAAATATTAATCATTTGTCTGTTGGGACCATGTTCATTTTCCATTTTCTTCTTCTACCAGCATTTTTAGGGACTGAATAATTGCTCTCTGGAAACAATTATAAACCCAGTTAACTCTTCCCTTTCTCATCTTCTCTTCCAAGTGCACTACATTGTCCTGGTTTTAAGGGATATATGGGTAGAGTTCCTTATTCTTTCTTTGTCTGGTGATTGAGGACTTGCGTGTAAAAAGAAAAAGAAAAAGGAGGAAGGTAAATTAATAACTTTTTCAACTTTTTAAAAAATTCAGTGGCTTTCTTTGTGAGTTTCCATGAGATGGAGGGTTGAGAAATGTGAGGCAAAAGTAAACAGCATGCAAGGACTGAGTGGCAGGTTGGACTGGTGGGCTTGTGCTGATACTTGTTTCTAGGCAGGTACTTGAACGCGATGTCAAAATTTTGAATCAAATGTATGGCCAGAAGGAGAAGATGTAAATTCCATCCTGCTGCCTTTAATTTTCAGCTCTAATATAGACATATTTTCCCGCAGTTACAAGAGAACAGCAATGTGAGGGATGATTTGGTGGAAGAGGTCTTTGCCTGAGTGATACTAGGAATATCTTGCTAAAAGTAGCAGGTTATTCTTTTCACTGTGGCAAAGGCACGTGGTATTTGCAAAAGTGTGGAGTTAAATGCCCAAAGTGAGCAAGCGTGTAGCAAAAAGCAGTCTGAAGTTTCTGGCTCTTCAGGGGTCAGACCTTAGAAGCCAAAACTCAGATCCAATAAAGGGAATTAGGAATTTCAATACTAATGAACTATTGTGGGACACAACAGTCAACTCCGGGGGTCCTGGATATCCTAGGTCATCAAAGGATGTTATAAAGCTACTGTTTTAGTTAGTTGTCCCGTTGGGAGAAGGATATCTTTGCACTGACAGAACTCTCTTTTGATATTTTGATTAAAATTTACGAAGTTCTGTAATCATCTCTTCTTGCCGCTCATTGCCATTATGATCTCTAAATGCCCTCGTCTGTGATTTTCCCCTTCTCAAAACTTTTTGTGGTATTCAGATCATCTCTGTCTGACAAAGTGGGAGGACAGAACTTTTGTGAAGGCACTCTAGCTCCTAATTGGAGTGATAGTAGCACAAAGGGCTCTGGAAACAATACGTTGTGCTTAGGAATGAGGCCAAGAAGGGCTGCCGTGCCCTTCAGCAGAGTGTCAGCCAAGTCGTGAGTAGCACAGGGGTTGTGAGCAGTAAACAACCTGGCTCATCAAGGCTCTTCACAAACTGTGACAGTTGAGCTTCTCTTACTGTGGGGTTTTTTTCCAATTACTGTCCTGACAGGATCATTAGCATCACACTGGTTTTTACTTTTTTTTCTTTCTAGAAGTGGAACAAGTTCTTGAAGATCAAATGCAATCTTTGCTGCCATTTTAGACCGTAGGTCCTGCAGGAGGTCAAGCAATACTTTGGACACGGAGACTCCTCTGATTTCTGTGCAGGTATCATGCAGGACCCAACACTTGCCAGAAACATAAGATTTTCTTTGAAAGAAGCAGTTAAAGTCTTCCTAACCAACTTTTCCTGCCTCCTTGAAAAGTCTCAGCTTTAAGGAAGACTTCTGAGGAGATTGTAGCAAAATAATTGGATAGCTTTTGACTCTGCTTCGTTTCTCCCTGACACTGACAGGCTAACCTGAACTGTAGTGGTGACACAGAGCTGCTCTTGCATGCTGAATTCCTCCTCAGTCTATATGGCATTTTTGGCCAGCAAGGCAGAAATTGGTTCTAAGATCTAAACATGAGTGGGCATGTCACCCTCAGCTATCACCCCAGTGAACGTGATCAGCTCATGGCAGCAAAATATGGTTCTGGATACACAGACACAGGTAGAAGGGGTGGTAGATGGACTTGTCAGTGTGGGTTAGCCCAGGGGAGGTCGGTTAATTTTGCAGCTCAACTGAAGACTTGTACGTGGTCTCTTTTCTTGCTTAGGGGAGACTATTTAGAGGACACAGAAGAGATTTTGGGCTTTTGAAGCATCCATCTGTTCTTGTTACTTGTGCATGGCAAGCACCCTGCTATTCGTCACACCTTGCCTTGATTGCCTATATATTTTTCCCCTTAAAAAGAGAATTTTTATGAGGATCAACCTTTTTATCTCTCCAGGGTTTGAGAAGAATGTGTGGTGTGCTGGTCTAGTCAATAACATTTCTTGCAGAATGTACTGCACTGGCTCTTGGTAGCGTAGTTTGAAAGGCTGGAGTTTGGCAGTGTGTGGTCCAGCCTTCAGCTGCACAAGAGGTCTGGTCTTCTGTCTGGTAGCTGAGGAAACCTGAGGGATTTGGTCAAACTGCTTTGGTGAGGTACAATTGGGTAACAGGACCTTCTTTGCCAGGAAGTGTTGGCATGGGAGTTAATATTCCTCTAGATCTTGCAACATCTGTCTTCATTTGTCTGAAGTCTCCCAAATCTACCAGTGTGACAAGGATGGCGTGGGCACGGCCTGAGGACCTGGGGGGCAAGGGGGTGGACAATTTATCTTTGCAGAAGGCAGCACTGTGAAACCCTTGAGGAGCAACAGGTAGAGGGTTACAGATATCAGCAGGTATAGTCCTGAGCCTGTCCTGTTACAGGAAAAGCATTTTCAAAATCAGCTGTCTCACTTCAGGCTTCAAACCTGCCAACTGTAGTTATCTGTCTAATAGATTTTGTAATGATTCTGTGTTTATGTGTTGGACTTAGGGAACCTTGTCTCCATTGGTATGTGTCTCCAGACAGTGCTTGCTCCATTTTACTTGCTCTGCATCATTTCATTGCATCTCTTTCCTGTTGATTCAATTCCTTCCACATTTCCATCCTTTTTCACCATTTTTGCTGGATGAATCAACAGTCATCTCTTGAAGCTCTCTAAATTCAATGTATCTCATTTAGTTCAGCCTGAATGCTCCTGCATGTGGGAAACCAGGGCCAATAGCACCAGTTCTCATATTCAAAAAGAGTTCCTTTTATATCACATCAATTTAATATTAAAGACAAATTAAAACTTGACATTCTTGTTTACAACTTTGTTTTTTTCAGACCCCTTTAGATTTCTTTTTTGCATAATGGAATGATTTTGCCATGATTTCATGGCTGTGAAAGAAAACAATGGGTAGTGTTGATGCCATATATTATGAAATAGGTCTTCATGAATCATGTTTTGGAAGTCTGTATCCATTCAGACTTTAGCTTCTCTGCAAGACTTAGAGAATCCCAAATGTTGGTTGTGCACACATAATAACTTATTCATAACTTCTTTATATGCCACTGTTCTTCCTCATAAATATACTAATAAAACTCATTATAGAAATCAAAGCTAGCTAATACAATATATCTGATGGACAGCTGTCTCTGGATGCATGAATTATAATTACATGAAGCAAGATGGTCTTATTATGCCAGGATATCTCTGCTCTGAATAAATTTCTATTACTGGTGCGTAATCTTTTGACTCAGGCCAGATGATAGGAACTTGCCCAAGTAAGTCCCTCACAGTATTACTATTGAGCTGTGCTTTCACTTGTAGAATTACAATTAGATGAGTGGTGCTGGAAGTTGTGTCTTTGGGTAACAGTGGCCTGAGCGAGGTGGAAGGTTGGGGGGGAGCAAGAAGCATTTATTATCTGAACTGGTTTTACCACTCCAGCCTGCTTCCAGGCTATAACTTAATGCCATACACTGATTTAGATGTAGCCCTTGTCAGCCAAGAATAAGACTATAAGACACAGACATTCGAGGACTTGACCCATACTTTATTGTGAATACGTGATTGAGCTGACAGACAGACAGAGACAGCCACCAGTGTGAGGAAGAGAATTTGTTCTGCCATGTAAGATTTCAAAATATCTTAAACTCAGATCTGTATTTTTAGCTTAGACCACTCTTAGTGGATTTCTCAATAGTATTTGATGAGCTGAGTGGTTTTTCTAAACGTATTTTTTTACTGCCTTTTCTTCTGTACTTTGGTAATAAAAATGGCAGCATCTATTTTTGAGACACCACTTGGAACATTATTTCAAGGGATTTCTCTCCTCACATCTCCAGTGTCCATATGAATGAGAACAAACTGATACTGAATGTTGAAGCCACAAACCTTTAATGGACTCCTTTGCTCTAAATTTAAGATGAGTCGTGAGAGCAGTGCAATACTGGGTTTCTGCTCAGGCTGAGCTGCAAAGGAGAGGACTGGAAAAGGGCAAACCATTCATGCATATTGTCATTTCTCTCCCTGAAAGCGTTCTGACCCTTCTCCAAGAAGCTGAGCTACCACTGATCAGTGCTGACATGAGAGACCTGAAAAAAGTGTTTGTGTCCTCAGGAAATGTAGGGAACACTTACAAATAGGAAACTTTCCTTGGAATGAGGGAGTTTCCTTATTGATATGCCTGACCTATCAGGGAAGGTGCAGCACCTCATGTCAGTCAGTCCTGTTCTCCTCCTGATCTGCTGCAGATAATAAAGCAATGGAGAATCACAGCTATCACAGGACAGAACAAGAGTAAATGAGTATGTGACATCTCCCCCACTCCTACCCTGGGAGGTTGTCTCAGGTATCAGGCAGAATCAAGAATATCCAAAGGACTCATGAAAGTAAAACAAAGCAGCAGAAGAAAAATCCTGTTTCTTGACTTTTAGAATGCATTAAAATAAAAAGAAAACAATGGTTCTCCGATGCCTACTATTCAAAGATGAATAATCACTTCTATACTTAGAGATAATGAAGGCATCATATGCGCAGCGAGAAACCTGTCCCTGTATTTATTTTATGTAAGTTTTGATTTAAGCTACTTCTGCTTCACAAAGGTACTTAATATCAACAAGAGTACTATTTACACTGATTTTTTAATTAAAGGAATGTAGTCATCTTTTATGCTTGCAGTTTGCCTGCAAGCAGATATTTTTCCCCCTTCAAATTCATTCTGTCAAAATGGTTAGACAAATTGTTTCTGGAAATGTATTTGAATTATGGATGATTTGTGAGTCGTCCACAGCAAGATATTTGCTGTAACTAAGAGTTATGAATATACCTAGACTTGTCTTCTGAGCTCCTTGTGTTACCAAAGGATAGAATTCAGTGTTTCAAAAAAGGTGCTTCATCCTCTGAGAATGAAGAAGCTGTGAATTCCTTTGGATGTGCCTTTCTATTTTCTATGGAAAAACTCTTGCAGGTCTGGAGTATAAAATTTTGATGATTAAAGGTATCTGAGATATTTTGTGAATTGTCAGGTTAATTCAGGTACAGTTTTTGGTCCTCAACAAACTGATGTAGTATTTACGAACTGTGCTGCTTCTGTCCCTGCCAAATTTCAACTCTTGATGAAATTGTTTTCAACAAGGTCAAAATTCACTGTTTGGGAGCATTTGTATGGAAACATCCTAGGAAGCTTGGGTTGTGGAAAGGAATGATAGAAGAACTTCTGGTCTGGTTTCCAGTTTGGTGCGAGGTTTTTGAATAGTCTTGTGAACTTCAGCAATTCAGAGGAAATATGATGTTGACATTGAAGGACAGCAGTGCTATACACTGTTGCAGTGGGCAGTGTGGGCCTTGTGACAAGAAATTACAAAAGGAAAAATAAAAATAAATGAAAAATAAAGAGAAATCTCAGAAATCTCTTTGATGTTGGAAACATTAATTGATACTTAGCAAGCAGGATTGTTTTCTTGGGAAAAGAAAAAGAAGAAAAAAGAATCTAAGTTGTCATGATTGGTGAAATACCACTCAGAAAGAACTCAGGGGAATGAAATGGGGACAGTTCCTCAGCTCGGGGTGGCAGCCAGGTGTCCCCCATGTCCTCTGAAGCACCCCACTCTTACATGGCCACTGCTCCCATGCCAGGGATTTCATCCACAGCACGAAGGGTGAGGAAACGGGCTGTGATACCTCAGGACATCTTTAGCAGCATCCTTGTTTGTGCAGGAATGTATCTGAGCCACTATGTAAAGCACAGAAAAAAAGAGAAAGTGTTTTACATGCTTTTAAACACAGGGACTACTGATACTGTCACTGCCTGGGTTTGCCTACAAACAACGCACCCAGCTGAGTAATTTATTCTCCCTGTATAATCTTTGACGGCTGGAAAGCAGAAAAGCTGTTCAGTACATTTGGAAATGACTGCAGCTACAAGGTGAGAGAGCAGTATTTAATATCTATTTTGAAAGCAATACTGGAGGCACCTGATAAACTGCCAGAAGATGGGGTTTGTAACACACAGAAAGCTAAAATTTGAGGAACTAACAAACACTGAAGCCAGTCACAGGGGGATATAAAATGCTGTGAAGTCTGGACTCAATTTATTTTGTCCTTATAAAATGCAGTTGTTTAAATCTCATGGGTCAACAAGTGAAGGCTGAAAATTTCACAAAAGTGGGCATTTTTGAGTGGATCTTCCTTCAAGGGTATTGCAGTATAAAGGGCACCTGTGGTCTGATTCAGTCCACCATGAGAAGGAGCACGAAACACCAAAGGAGCAATGATAAAAACAAATAAGAAATCAAACTTTTTTAAGCCTCTGAACTATCTGTGTCTGGTTATGGTTGAAGCCTTTGTTGGTGCTGCCAAGATCCCTTCTATTATTCATTATCTCACTTTGGAAACAGGGAGAGAAAGGCTTAAAAACATAACATTAAAAAGGGCATCAATAGCAGTATTTTGTTACTGATCCCCAAGTTTTTGTGTCTCATCAGTAAAATGCCTACAGAAGAAGAACCCCTGTAGATTTTCGGTCTCCCTTTATCCCAAGGCTATGTGCTGGGTCCCGGTGGGTGCCATGAGGGCTGAGAACGACCTGGTGCAGCAGTGTCACCTCCACAGATGTTCCCATGCAGCCACACGTGGGTCAAACTTGGTGGTTTTTACAGTGACAGCCTTGAGCAGCAGGAAGGAAAGGCCCAGAGAGGAGGTTTGTTATCAAACTAGAGCTTGAGCTTGGCCCTAATCTCTGGAGTAGAAAGGGTCACCCAGAAATGGGCAGAGTCTACAGAAAACCGAAAGGTGAGCATGGGTATAAGGTTATGAGAGGTCTGGAAACAAATAGAACTTTTTCTCAGCTACCAGCTGTATTGCTCCAAGGGGTAATGAAGGAAAGGGTTTAAGAGTGTTGTTTTATAGTTGATAGGAAAGATCTGGATGTGCAGATAGGTATTTATAAGTCAAAGGCAATAATTTTACTGTAGTGGAAACAAGAAGTGAGACTTTTACTGCAGCACCACAGTCCAGGCTATAGTCAACTGCCTTGGGAAGGATCTTCATGGTGTTAATATAATCTTGGCAACCCCTGTCTGTGTGAAATCAGCTGTACGACAGTGTGTCGCATCTCCAGCCTGGTTTTGCTGACATCCAGAAACAGGGGAAGGACTTCCCTGGATGAGGTATCATCTAACCCCATAAGCAGGGAGTATCCCTGTGCAGCAGCACTCATGTTAAACCAGTCCCACCAACCCCTTCACCCACACGCCAGTCCCTGCCATGCTGCCCTTGGTGTCTATAGGAGACTATCCATGAAATTCACCATGCATTCAAGCACTGGTAACGTCCTTTATTAATATGAACAGCTGCAAAATTCAGACAGAAGAAGCAAATGAGTGACGGGCAAGAGGAAAAAGGAAATTATGATAGCAAGCAGACAGCTGTGAAGACTAGCAGTGTGCCCAGCTGAGGGTACTGCAACCAGAATTTGTAAAATGTGTAACAGGAGATAAATAAACTGATAAATAAAATCGATCTCAAAAGGCCACGTGGGAAAGATGCACAGTCTTGATTACCTAATTACAGGAGGGATATTGCAGAAATGGAAATAGTACAACAAAGTCCCATAATGACTTCGAGACTGGGGACTCCAAAATGCTGAGTGAAACTAGGTCTGTATCCCTCACAAAGAGAAAAGATTAAGAGGGGACCTGGCGGAGCTGCCAAGGGCTCTGGGGGGAACCGCAGGGAGCAGTGCTGCAGTTATTAGAGCTAATGTCAAATATGAGGACGAGGGACACGGCTCCAGCGAGGTCTTGCACTGTACAAATGTAATACATTTCTTTTTTCCAGAGGGTATATATTATAAGCTACCAGATGCTGCTCTAGAAGCAACCGATCTGACCAGATTTCAAATAGAGCAAGAAGCATATGGAGAGAGAGGGGGAGAAAAACAGTATATTATGGAGAACAACTGTTAACCGAAGGAGAGGATAGGCCTAGCTGGGCTTCCTGGCCTCCTGCCATCTTAAGATTTTCTTATGTCCCTGTGTAATCTTCTGACTTTTGATTTAGATGTTTCCTAAAAATGTGGCCCAGTGGTTGGTACATACTAGGCATTAGCCCAAGAAAAGAACGAAAAAAAAATGCACTGTATCTCATTAAAGAATTTATAAAGGGAGACTTCGAGGCGCCATTTGCTTCTTGTTACTCATCTTTGCAAATGTCTCTTGTCTTCCCAGGCTCTGCCCTGATGTGTTAGCGTGAGCAGCCTGTGGATTTCTGAGCCGTGGATTTCTGAAACGGGGACTCAAAGCGGCCACCCTAAGTCGGCCAAGCAGAGATGGCAGCGTGAAGCAGAAGAGGAAGACAAAAATAAGATCGAGTGAAGTAAACGATACAAGATCTTTGCGTATCAGTATCAGGTGAAAAAACACCGCCTGGTAATGGCTTTTCAGGCTGCTGTTGGGGATAGGGATCGTGCCTATATTTGAAATATTTATGGTTCAATTAACAGCGTTTGTTTCCATAAAATATTTTAAAAGAGAACAGTATTTATCTTTAATTATTTTTAATTTTCTTCAACGCAAGATTTCAATATAGATATTGCTGTAGGCACAGGGGGCACTGAACACCAAGAGGTGGATTCTGTAAACAATTTTTCTCAAAGCACTACAAAGTTTAAATATTAATTTGTCCATAATTGGCAGAGAAGCAATTAAAAATACTACAAAGCTGACTTTCTGCCTCCTTTACTTTCTCCTCCCTTTTCATTTAACCACAGTATAGAAAGTAGATGTAAAACAATAGGACCCTGAGCTGTACGGCATTCTAAGCCTAGCTTGCCTTAAAGCTACAATATGGATTTAATTTATATGCAAATGTAAGCAATAAAAAGCCAGACACTGTAGAAATTATAGTATTTTTCATAGATGCTTCAGCACCGGCACACAAGCCAGCAGTGATTTCAAACAAGGAGCTAATTATTACTGGTCACTAAGCTACCTTTTTCTTTTAATATCTCTCTTTCTTTCTTCAACTCCCCCCCTGTTTTTTTAACAATGAGTAAATTATTTTCTTGAGCAAGGAGATGGGGGGGGAGCGGGAGAGAGAGAGAGAGAAAGAAAGAAACTCGAATATTGGGGGTGAGTGAATGAAAACAGCCAGAAATATCTCCTGTGAGATTCAACATCAGGATAATTTCACAGTCTCGCTTTTTGACTGCTGTGTCCTGAAGCTGACCAGCACCATGCAAGGCTGATCAAAGGCCATCGGAAACATCAAGTAAGCCTAAATGGGGCTAAAGTATGCTAATAGAGAAGCTAAATGTACTTTAATCCTGTTATAATACAAGGTAACTTAGAGGCAGTGAAGGGCCTTGTTGCTTTTCCCTACTGGGTCCAGGACCCCTGCAAATCTTGAATAGAAGTTGCTTCCTATTCTTCGCGGGCCGGGGTATGGCTTTCTCAGATGCACACACAGTCCCCTCCTCCTCCGTTTACTAAGTGTCAACAGTCGGCTGAGCAAGACTTCTCCGCTCCTTAGATCAGCACCCTGTGACCTTCCACATTTAAACACAGACCATTAAGCTAAGCTTTCCAGCTGTTGCCTGAATTATGAGGGCTTCTTTTTTTTTTTTTTTTTTTTTTTTNTTTTTTTTTTTTTTTTTTCAGAGGAGGGCAGAGCTTAGAGGAACACAAGGCAACAGTTTTTATATTATGGACCCACTGCCACCCAACTTGCTATGCAGAGCAATGTGTTTTCCGCAGGGCTGCTGCGGCAGACGGGTGACGTTGGCTGAAAATGGGCTTGCTTTGAAGTGATTCAGGCTCTGGGTTGTCCAGCTTTGGCATCATTGTGCTGGCTGGGGGAAATGTAATCTAATTTTAGGAAGAGGAGGAAACAAAGTAAACGTGACTGAACTGCGCTGCACTGTACTGGATGTCTGGGATGGTGTCCCCGGGAATATCCGCTCTCCCCGGGCAACTTTCTTGTTCATTTTTCTTCTTTTTTAGACACCAATTTCGGTGCATCCTGCCCAAGAGAGGAAAAAAAAGGGTGGTAGTTCTGCTTGTGAAATGATATGCTTTGGTGGATGCCCCAAACTAACTACTGCTTGCAAACCCTAGATTAAAAAAGAAGACTGATGTAATTTTAAAGCCAGCCAACTGACTCAGTGACTGTATCAGAAGATTAAAAACAAAGGTTTCATTGAAGCACTACCTCCCACTGTGCAGCTGAAAGTCTCATGGCTGAGGCAAATGGTCCTAAATATCTTTCTGTTAAGTACAAATTACATACTGGATATATTAAGTTGTAATGGTGGATTTTTCAAGAGTCACTTTTCTTGTGTGAGAGCATCAGTAAAGACTCATAAAATGCTGACTGTATGGCACATGGAAACAAAAAGGAATCTGCTTTTTACAAAAAATGTTTTGTTCGTATCAAATCCTCTTTTTCCTCCATCTCTCCCCATCCCCCAGCTAAGCCTGGAGTTTCAAATACCAGAACCAGTATGTACAGTAAGTCCTTTTGAAATCCATGGCAGAGAAATCGTATCCTGGCCTAGCAAACTATTATCTGCACTTACATTCCTGTGCCTTACCCCTCTGTGGGAGTGCTGATAGGAGTCCTTCAGATCAGCTGAAATGTAACTGAATAAAGATGATCCAGAAAACATCTTTTTAATGTGGAATTATCCTTCATTTACATAGGCAACATCCCTTAATTCGTCACATATACTATAATGCTTCGTGCAATAGAAACATTCATATAAAACTTAATGATTAGCATTCATTCTGCTCCCAAATGATCAATAAAATGCTAAGTTAATACACAACGTGCAAAGGAGTCTGCCAATGCGCATAAAGTTGCATTACTGTGTGGGATGTAGGTACATCACGACTGTGGCAGCAGAGAAAGAGAGCAGTGCCCCACCTGGGGAAGGGGCAGTGGCACCAGGGCTGTCCCTGTCGCCGGCTGTGCTCCCAACCAGCCTTGGAATGGCACGTGTCACACACACAGTGCCACACATGCAGATATACAAGTGCACAGACACACATACACTGCTACAGCAGATAAAAAATGGGACAAAAGCAGGCAAATACAAATTTAAAAAAATCTATAACATCCTCTCTTTGCATTATCAGCGAAGGCCCACTTGCCAGTGATTTCTCTACAGAAATCATTTGCAGCTGCTAAAATAGGCAGAAGTAACATAGATGGAACTGTGGATAAAAGTTAAACTAACCAACTAGACTGATGCACCTGTGCCCAGATACCTTTATGTTCTTCTAGTACAAGTGGTTTATTCCAGCAATTAAACTGTGTAAGACTCGAGAGAATATAGATGGGCAGTACAGAGTTAATATTAGCAAAATGTTTTTGGCAGGGACAGGCTTAGCTTCTGCTGAAATATTTGAATTCTGATCTGCTCCTATTTACCAGTGCTGGGAATAACATTCTCATTTTTAGGTGTTTATCTACCTATCTATTCACCATTCACCACTTATATCATTTGTCTGTCCTTCCCTTACAAGATTAACTGAATTGCAGTTGTGTTTTAATTATCAACAAATTTGAACTGAGAAGAATTTACATGAATCCTTTCAGTTCAGCTGTAATTTTCTGGATTTGTTTTTAATTAACAGAGGTCCTTCCCAACACATATGAAGCTTGATGGAAATCTTTTTGTTCCAACAAACACCCATACACTGTTTTTGCCGCACGTTATGCTTCCAAGTCTATTTCTCCATCACTGTTTCAAAAATAAAAACTTTAAAAAAATTAGATGGACAACTGAAAGTGGGCAGTTTCAGTCCACAAGAGCTCCAATGACAGCCTTTGAAATTGTTTAAGGTTACTAGTTCAGAAATACTGCATGAAAAGACTTAAGAGATTCTCCCCCTAAATTTCATTCTAAATGTAGGTTTTAATCTTTTTTTTTTCAGGTGCTCATAATTTACAAGATAATGGCCATTTAAGAGCATATGTGACTGCTCAAATATATTTCTACTAAAGTTCAAAAATTTTTATTTATTAAACTTCTAGAATATCTGAATCTCTATTGCCACTTCAAGGAAACACCATAGCATGAATACAAAGAAGCCACGAAAACCAGATCAACATGAGCTATACGTTAACAGTAATGGTGAATTGATATGCACAGTGTGTTTTGCTCTTTTGCATTTTTTGTAACTCTTTGCATCATCTATATTTATCATCAAAATGTCTGTTTCTTCATCAAGCATTTATGATTTTGTCAAGATAGAATGTTTTGTGTTGTTATTTCCAGTCCTGGCAGCTAATGTCTCTTTCCCATACAGAGAATTATCAGAGGCTCTGGCAAGGGCAAAAGCCACTGGATGTGCAACTCTGTGGCAGCAGGAGAGGTTATGAACATGACTGAGTGACTGGAATTGTCAGAACACGTAGCAAAGGTGGGAACATGACTCAGTCATTAGTTACCTGTTAAATTATCTTCACTTTATTAACAGAGATGGGGCAGGTGCACGGCCCACGCAGTCCAGTCTATGGGGAATACCTACACCAAGCAGACTCTGTGTGGAAGATATAGCACTTACTGACTGCTGTGTTTTCCCCACACTAAATGTTTTCATCTTGAAAATTTATTAAAAATATAAAGAAGAGTTGAGATGAGGTTGTGGCAAAAATCCCCCCCATGTTGTGGACTAGAGTATACAACACTGAGGTTTGATTCTAAATCTTTTGTCCCACTGAATTTCCCAGACTAGTTCTGAGCTTATTTGGCCTTCCTGTCTCCAGGAAGGTGAGGCTGAAAGGCTGGCAATGCCTACTTGTGTTCTAGTATTCAGATTTGAACAGACTCAATGCTGCTACAGAAATGTGCTGCATGGGATTTTGGAAGCTTTATCACGATGTCCCTCTTCTGAAATGAAAAAAAAAAATATGGAGAAGAAAACCTCTTGGTAACACTAGGTGAGTTTCCTTACCTGTGCTCTGAACTGGGAGTTGAGTTTGCAATTTAGATGCATAGCAAATTCTGGGAGGAAGCCACAGCTGACTGTTTTTCTGAATCATGCTTGGCCCCAAGTCTGAGATGAAGAAAGAGTCAATATATATTTGCCTGTGGAGTAGCTAATTAGAACAATTAATCTGAGAACCAGAACAAGCTGTGAGACCGTGAGCTGATTCAGGCCCGCCCTCTACTAACTTAAATTTTGATCAATGTTTAAAACACCATGGGAAGGACTGGGGTGATGAGGCGCAGTGGCTGAGATTCAGGTTCACCATCCGTGCCCCTGTTGCTGTGACAGGCGGTGAGACCTCGGGCAAGGCGTTTTCCTCTTGTCTCTGAAGCAGGCCAATGATATTCACTGCCTTGTCGAGCTTTGTGGATACAAGCAGCATGTTGTGAATGAAATGTTAAGTACATCTCAAAGCCAGCCAAGACAAGAACTGCATTTTTCTTCCCAAAATCTATTAGCTCAGAGCAACGGAAGAATCCCACTTGCCACCAGCTCCCTGTTCTTGTTTGAAGATGTGGAGCTAGCCCGATCATATCCATCAGATATTTGCTTTCAGGGTCGCATGAAAGTAGAGCGAAAGAAAGATCTTTTGTGGGGATGACATGCTTGGAAATATACTTGTCCAAAGCAAACAGCTCTTGCTCTTTCTCCAGCTAATTCACTGAAAAGATACTATTTTAGTCAAGAAAATGGTATAAATTCTCCTCCTTTTAGGCAGGATGGTGGCAGGTTTCCCATGTAGATTTGTGGAAGGTATAATTTTGACAGGAGCATCTGGCTCCTTTGTGAGCTTCACAAGGAATTGTGTGGCAGTGTCTTTAGGTTGGCCTCTGGTTGAGCCATGTGGGCAGCCCTTTGACATGTCTGTGCTGCTTTTCCTGCTGCACTCTGTTTTGTTTTGACTCCCTTTTGAGCTTCCTAAATACGCAGCCTTGCTCTGCAGATTCCCTGGGACAGTTTCATTCATGGGTCCTGACAAGGACTGAGGTTTTGCCAGGGCTCATGGATCCATTCTTACAGTGGCGCTGTGTGTTACATTAGCCGACAGCTGCTTTTGGCAAGGGTTTTTTTTTTCAGAAATCCTCTTAGAGAAGGGAGAAGAGTGATCTCTGGGTAGCGGAGCTTTCAGTTCTCAAAATAAACCGTGCCAGGTTGTTTAAGAATTTAAAAGCAGTTGTGAGCTTTCCTAGTACAATGATTTGTAGTGTGGTCCTCCTGCCCTCTTTAAGCAGTTGATGCTTGGCTTTTATCTTCAAGGTGTATTTACAGTAAAAAAAAACCCCAAAACCTGAATTTCTTTTCAGTGTAACCTGAAAATGTGCTTTTAGCCTTATTTACTTGAATGCAATCCGAGCAGATGTTTTGTCATCAAGAATGTGCCAGCTTGTTGCATTTGGCAAAGAAAAGCGGTACAAGGGTGCAGAATACATTGACTCCTCCTCCCCAGATCTTCTGGGCTGTTTGGGCACCTGCTCCAGACTTGTGCTGCTGTGCCTGACACTGTGAGTGACTGGACAGTGACCACCAGCTGTGCTGCTGTTGGGTTTGTCCAGCCATGGGTGGTGTGAGCAAGGAGATGGGCAGGTAGGGAAACAGCAGCTGGGAAGTCACAAACTGCCAAGCTCTGTTCTTTCTTTGCATATCCTTAGGCTGTATGAGGAAATTCACCTGTGCTGGACACATGGATGACATGGCAAAGGAGGTCCCTGTCCCCTCCTGGCGAACCATTCCCTGAGGCCAGCAGGAAGGGATGCCTGTCTAGCTCCATCCCTTGCCACACAGGGCTGGGCGGGGTGTGAGCCCAGGGGATGGCTGTGCTGTGAGCCGTTCATCATGGAGATGTGTGCTGTGCCATACAGACTGAAATCACCAAAAATGTGTTCAGGAGAGATCTCTTGGCTAAGAGAGTACATAATGAGCAGGAAGGATGGAGTAATTTGTAACTGCATGTTTGGGCAAATTTGATGGCATCAAGAACAGTTCACAAATAAGGAAGCTGAGCTGTTTTCAGAACAAAGTAGTTCATGTTTATTCAAATTAGGAAAGAGCTTGGCTAAATCAGGGTTTAAAGAGGAGCTCATGGCTGAAGCATATTTGAAGAGATGGTCTGGAGTCCGTGGCATTGCTGCAGAGAGTGTGCTGGCTTTCCTTGGCATGAAAAGCCATAAGACAATACAACTGCAGAAAAAGAGGGAGTGTGTGTGTGTGACAAGATGGAGGGAGACGCCTGTGTGCCTAGCAAAACTACAACACTATCAGAAACATCAAAAACATTACAATGCTATTGAGAAATCCAAAATAATGCACTGCGGAAGGTGCCAGCCCAGGTAGAGTGTATCTGATCTTACAATGACAGTGGAAAGGAAGAACAAAGCAACTGGTTCATTTGCAGCAAACCAGCTGAAGGAAGAGATATTTCCAGAGCCTTCCCATGTGCTGACAGATTCCCCAAAGTGCTTCATCAACTAAGCATCTCCGAAGCCATCACAGCTGCTTCTCTACAGAGCAGAACCACTGCTGGTGCAAGACACATGGAGCAGAGTGTGCCAGCATGACCAGCAATGGAAATGTTATCAGGCAAATGGAGCTGCTCCCCCACTCCTTGGTTCCCTCCTACCAGTGGAGAGTTTGATTTCACATTGCTTTGGCTTTCTAAATCGGTCTAACTAATGTAATCAGACAGGAACATCCTGTTCCAATGTCACTAATGCCTTCCAAACTAGATGGTCTAATTAAGGTCACTAATTTCATTGTCTAAGACAATTTCTTGAGAGATATCTAAGTGGATACTAGAATAGGTGGTATCATTACATAAAATTAGCCGGGAAAGGCATAAGAGAACACCCATGTCAACGGGGAAAAAATATTTTGGGTCTCCAAAATTTACAGACAACAAAAACATAATTACAAATGAAAGAAGAGTGAAGTGAGAACAGAGAAAGTCTGTGCCCAGAACTGAACCTTTTGCCAGACTCAGGACCTGTGGGCAATTCAAAGATTTGCACAAAGTCAACACTGCAGGGCCAAGTGAATAAATGTGATGATGCTCACTTTTTTTACTGCTTTGGAGCCTACATCTGGTTTCTAGAAGATAAAGCAGATCAAAGAAATAGTCCTACTCTGTATTAATGGGCCACAATGGAGGCCGTGTGCAGTCACTCCCTGAGCCTATTCACTTGCCCCAAGATGTGCTTTGCAAAAGGAAGATGAAACCTGTGGTGGGATCTCTGAGGTTGCTGTTAAACCACCATCAGGCTCAATGGCCAGAGGGAAAGTAAGAGTCTGAAGAATACTTCACATCTGCTGTTGAGTTAGTTTGGTTAGAATCAGCTGGGAATATCATCTTCACCTTTGCAAAAGCAGGAGCCATCTCAAACATGAAGCTCCCAGGAAATCATGCTGGGATAAAAAATATTCAGACTAAGCAGTAGAAAGACCTCACCTTACAAAACCCTCAGACACTCTGCCTGAACTTTTTTGACCTCACATAGAGAGGAGATGGCTGAAGTGGCCGTGCTGTAGTTGGAGTTTTGTGAGCGATGTCTGGCCAAGGGCTGCTCCTTGGGCTGCTGCTGTCTGTGGTTTATGTCTGGTAGGGCATGGAAGGGCAGGAGAATCTGCTGAAGCATAAATTCCCCCGATCATGTCCACTCTGCCTTGGTCCCTGGCAGAAGTAGGAGCTGTGGATGCAGATCTCCAGGAATATTTGCTGACTTGGGAGGAAAGAGTGTGCCAGTCCTCAGGATGTCCCAGGGGAGCCCATCTGGTACTGGCCACCTGATTTGGAGAGGCAAAAGATGTGTGGGACTTGAATCCCACAAGCTGAAAACTTTCATTGGGACACATGGGAATGAAGACAAACAGTGGGCAGGACATGGAAGAGCACACCAAGTACAGCTAATAATTTCTGTAAGGCAAACATTTTTTACTCTATCATGTCTGATTTACTGAGGATAGCATGTATCTCCGTCATCCAGTATTTAGCAGCATTTATTTTGATAAGAACAGTATGTATTGAGGTTTGGACATCATCAGTTCAAGACAGGGAGACTGAAAATATGCAAAAACTTCTAGACCATTCACAAGCACAGCTTCATCTTTATCCCACATGCAAGACCAGGTTTCAAACTAAACTAATTCTTAGTGCACAGCTATGACTCCTCTCACGTCTACACTCACCATCATGGTGAAATTTATGGATGCAAATAAACAGAAGAACAGCCAGTGAAATGCCTGCTAGTGAAGGTGGGTGTGGAGGTGCCCCAAGCCACAGAGGACTTTTGGCCACCAGGAAGATTTCATGGTATCATTGGCCACCCTTGCAGTTTGCTTCCAGTTTATAGCTACCAAAGTAGCTATATTTCAATCCCTTAATTTGTCTGAGTTAGTCATGCAAAACCATAAATTGAATCTCTAGACATTTGCAGTGAAATCTGTCCTCTCTCTGAACTCAAAAAACAATTTTCTGATGTATTGTATTACAGCCAGCTTTGAGATGGGTACCTGCTTAGTACAGAGTATTGAGTATCCAGTACATTCTGAATATATGTTAATGGTAAACTGGCTAATTTAATTTCCTTCTGTAGGTGTGTAACTCTGGCCATCTAGATAAAGTTTCCACACTAGTGCAGAAGTTACAAACCCAGTACAGACAACAGTGCTGAGGTCAGTATCAGTTAGATTTTCTGAAAATACATCTAACTAGGAGTGGAGGGAATGGCTTCCAGGGGTAATGAGCTATGTATTCCATGGTCCTAATTTTGCTAAGAAAGTTAATGCCAGAGTTGTGTTAATATTGAGGAGTTTTTGCAAGAACAGGATATTGTGAATAAGGCCATGATTTATATTTTATCTGAATGCGTAGATATTACTTGGGAGTAATGCTCACGATTGAGTCTTTGTGCAGTTATATTATGAAATTTTGTATTCCTTGCATGAAGCTGACTAATTCATCATCTTTTGCTCTAGTAATTTCGTGTCACCTACACCAAAAAAGCATTACCAGAAACATCACTTCCATCTATACAACACAGAACAAAAGTTCTCTCTTTATTGCCAAAAGGATATACAAAAGGAAAAAATATAGGAAGTGTTATGAACAGATCAGAGAAAAGGCCAACAGTCCCTCCTAATCCCAAATATCTCAGATCTTGTGATTATCTGAACCTTAAACATTTCAATATAACTTTTTAAAAAGCGACTGCAGTCTTAAGTATTTCTTTGGCTTTCACTAAATTCCAGCATATGCCAAATAACACAGCACTTTATTTCCACCACAAAGCACCCTAAAACGTGAGCTCATTTTTATCTTATAAAACTGCCAAAGATGCTTTGAAGCACTCATCTCATGACCATGACTGACCCTTCTTTTCAATTATGTCATAAGAAAAACTTTTGAGAGCACTTAAAAACGTCTTCAGGCTTTTTAGATGCTCTTCGCACCTACGAGACCCAGCCAGGAATAGCCTCCCAGTCTCAGTGTGTGTCAGTAGCTTTATTTTACATTAAGATTTTTCACCAGTCAATCAGTCTGGCAAGTGAAAATGTGCTGGTTTGCATGCATGAAGGTAGACATGATTTTAAGCAAATCTGAGACCACTCTTACCAATAGCCCCGTTAAATTGTTTTTATCAGTCTGGTTGACTGGAATGTTCAAGTATTTACAATGGACTCAAGAGTATTAGGCTGAAAGTCTGTCTAATGTACTACCAAATTAGACATGGCTAAGCAGTTGTGTAGCAGTTTTCAGCTGCATACTCCAGAATAAAAAAATAGAGTGTCATGAAAAAACTCTCAAAAATATATATTAATTGAGACTCTTTAGGACTTTCCCCTCCCTTTTGCTTCCTGAGGATATTCTGAGAAAACAGAGAACCAAGCTGTAAGTCATGTGGAGTCACTGTGCTCATCTTTAATCTTATTTCTTTGGAGGCTGAGCTGCTTTTGGAGACCTAGTACTTGCTGAGGAATGAAAGCATGTAGCTGGGCTATTCCTGTGGCTTGCTGCTGTGCTGCAGTGGTGGCTTGTTCATGGCTCATCCATCCCCTTGGTGTTGAAGGCACACATCTGGTCCTGCACACTGTGTTTGTCATTTATCCTCCCGTAACAGGATGTTTCCTAGAAACAACTGAGGAAAAAGTTAAGCTGGAATGGGGAAAACAGTAAAACATGTGCATGAGTTTGGTAGGAAAAAAAACCTTAACAATATTTAAACAGGAAAAGATATAGGGTGGTAAAATAGGACATTGCAAGCGGTTGAAACTGGAGGAACTAAGGAGCAACTAGGTGTACAGTTGGGTCAAATGATGTAAGAACAGACTGAGTCAGGAATGGGGTTTGACCTCCAGAATTTGTTGGGTTTACCATTGCAACTTGTTTACACAAGACAGTTGGAAATCAAGAAAACATCTAACTAAAAAGCCAAAGAGATTTTTTGGGATTCACTCCATATATATATATATGTGTGTGTGTGTGTGTGTGTATACACATATGTGTATACATATGTATATATATACACACATATATATATGTATATATGTGTGTGTGTGTACACACACACACAGACACACAGACATACAGACACATATATTTATGATTCACTTCTGGCATGAGAAATTTCTTTTTGCCTTCAGTCTAGGGTATAATCTAGGGGAAAAGACGCCTCATTTCAGCCCTGGACAAACACCTTGCTATTGTCCCAAAACATCTCCATTTGCACACTCAGGTGCACAGAGGTAAATCTGTTCAGCAGCTGGGGCAGTGCGGGTCGCACTGGAGGTGTCACAGCTACCTGTGCTTTCCATTACCTCACCTAAGGTGCTGCTGCAATTAGTAATGTAAATCAGCATAGCTTTTAATATCCTTTTCTGCCTTTTTTTAGAGCTACGTTCACTTTTGCTTCCATCCAAGTTTCACCTTTGAGCTCTGACTTGCACTCAGATAGGAAATGTCAGCTGTCAGCTCGGTTTACAGACTTGGGTGAGGGTTTGCAAGAAAGGGACTCCCCAGAAGACTAAAAGGTCTTGCTGTAATAATATTAAGCCTCTTGGTCAAGAGGACTTAACTTATTGGTAGTTTGAGGAGAGAGAAGGAAGGATCATGTCTACTTTTGATTATGACCTGGCCGTGGGCCACTTGCCCAGAACTTGGCAGGAGGAGCCCAGCTTCTGCCCAGTTTGACTCTTGCAGCCATTTCTCGCAGTGATTAGACTGAGCCCAGTCTGGTGAGGAAAGAGAGAGCTTTTTTAGGAGGGTCTGCACTTGTTCAGGGAGCAGGGGCTGTGCAGGTGGTCAAGCCCTGGGCAGCTCTTCACACAGAGAAGCATCACACCACTCAATTGCATCTTGCATCCGTTTGCAATTAGCTTGTGTCTAAAATTTCACTCATCAATACAGCTTAGCAATCTCGCATAACTGGACTCTTTCTTAGCTCTTGCAGAGACTGCTCATGAAACACTGGAGCTGAAGCTCCTGAAGTGCAAGGATGGGAGCTTTTCCCTGTTTTCTACGGAGCCAGGAATTTTCTCTGCCTGGCAGCTGGGTGTTGGTGCTTGCTAACAGCCAGAGCACGGTGCTGCCACCGAACATCCCCATTGATGTGGTGGGCGGGAGGGGTGTGGGAGTTTCCCGGTGTTTTTGTGCTGCAGGTGGTGCTTTAGTCTGGGTGCTGTGTGCTGCCTGATGGTTTTCTGGTTTGTTCTTCTGTTTACATCAAGCCTTCATGAAAGGGTGAGGTGCTCTCTCATAGAGCAAGCAAAAGAAACATACGCACACACACAAAAGTTGGAAGAAATGATGGGCATGTACTTAGGCCTGAAGCCATCAGGGATTTGCTCCACTGGTTTGCTCTGCTGGGGGAAAAGACATTTACAGAGAGAGAAGGCCTCCCCAGACCTCCCATCACAGTCCTCAGCCCTGTGGCTTCCTGTCCTGCACACTCCATCATGCCATCAGGAGCTGGAGCACACACTGGGCTCTTCAAATCCATTCGGATGCTGACCATGGAGTCTGAATCCTACAGACCTCATCTGAATCCATCACTGCCGCTTTCTCCATTGTTTTTGCTATCATTCTACCAAGAGAAAAAGCCAAGTGATCCTCTAGGTGATACCACCCCACATATGCTGTTCATTGAGGTGGTTGCTGGCCAGAATATGATAGAAATTGATTTAGAAATGCTTTGTGTAAATACAGATAATTTTTCTTCCAATTGTGCTGTGTTACAGAGGTGCTGGGAGACTCTGTCCTGAAGGACATGTGCATTGTAGAAACTGAACTTTGGACTCAGCAGTTTGCAAAATGAAATTTTTCTCTCTGTTTATTGATGTAAATACCTGCAACAGCCATGCTGAGCTCATCCAGTGTGGGGCTCAGAACAGCCCCATGAAACTCATCTGTCTGGTCATAACCGAGGTGATAGATTTTTGCTAACTTGTAGGGGATAAAAATGTAGAATAAAAAGAAAACATCCCCAAATGACAAGTTATATGGTAATAATAATGAATAACTTTAGGGAAATTGTGATCTGTTCGTGGAAGAGCCATGAAAAGAAAAACAAGCTAAATTAGTCAGATGATTTATTCATTGTGAATGATTCACTCCATTACTGGCTGCTTCCTCCACAGGCCATAGGAGCTAATATATAAACTGATAGAGGAAGGGTGGGATCGATAGAGAGCAACCTCTCCTTCCTCTCCAGGGAAAATAGGTCACCTATCCCTGCTATGCTGCTCTCTGGGCACAGGGCACATCTCAATAGACTGAGCATTCATGTTCAGCCAATGAAGTTTGGGTTTTTCAGAGCAAAATTTTCCTGAGGAGTGTTTCTTTTTTTTTCCTTCGGCTCTCAAGCCCGTGCTCGCAGTTTGGCTGGCTCCCTTCCCCCGTCCTGACAGCTCTCATTGTTCCCAGATGATGGCTGTTTGATGGCCTCTGCAAAAAAAANAAAAAAAAAAAAAAAAAAAAAAAAATTTGTGATCTAGATGCAGTGTCCTTCACACAGTTGGTGCTGTGGAGGAAGGAAACGTCCCAGCACCCATGGGATTTGCTCAGTGTGGGACTGCCTGCTCCTCAGGTGAACCAGGCTGGAGTGAACCTCTGGGTCCAGGGTGTTTTAGGCTGTGGGATGCTCGGGAGGCACACTGGGGCTCCCTGTGTGGCCATAGTGACTCACGCCCCATGCCCGTGGGATGTGGGTTTTTCTCCCCATCCCATGGCAGGCACTGGGAAGCCCAGCAGGGAGATGCACCATGCAGGAGGGTACTGATCTGCAGAAAGCTGCAGTGCTGGGAGACATTCCTCAGGCCCCTTTTAGCTCCTAATAAGCAGTAATACTCTCTGTGGTGACGCCTCTGCTGAATTTTCTTGTACCCAGCACAACCCACTGTTTATCGTGTGACTATTTATAAACTGCTGCTGAAGCTTCATAAATGCTTTTTGCTCCTTGCACAAGCTGGAGCTGAGCAGCTGGAAAAACAGTGTTGCAAGCCCAGCCTGAGCTGAACCTGAAACACAGAAGTTGTGCACCAAACTCCTGTGGATGGTATTTATTAGAGAGCTGCTTCGAGAGAAGAGTTGCCAGCTCTGGATACCGAATGCATTGAAAACTTGTGAGTGTGTGGTTTACTTGCCAGCTCATCTTTAATTAATTACAGAGGGCAAACAATTAGGGGAAGAGGCTGCTGCCGGACTACCTGACTCATAGGGCAGCTCATGTGCTGATGGAGATGTTTGCTCATGTGCTGCTGTTCCCCTGCCACGACTGTTCCGTGGCCCACACAAGGTCAGGCCTCTGTGTCCAGCTTTGAGGACTCAAGCCAAACCTCCCAAAGCCAGGGGCACATCAGGCAGCAGCTGTTTCAGGCAGGGAGCTGAGGAGAGGATGGGGTTGGGAATGGAAATGCTCCTGGCAGCGCTTCCTCCATGCGCCCCAAAGGGAGTTTTGCAATGTCGCACACTCCTGGTGGATTTGTTTTTGGGTAAACGTCGGCCTTTAGGATTCCTGATGGTTTCTCAGCAATATATATTAAAAAAAAACCCCAAAAGTGAAAGAGCACAAAGCAGGTTAGTGTGTGTTTACTTCAAGTGGTTGTGAACAAACAACTCTGCTTTTGCAGGTGTAAGAGGTTTTCCAGCTGAAGAGAAGAATTTTAAAGATTCTGTTTTTAAAAAAAGAAGAAGGAAGGAAGAAAAGACTGGAAAGATTGCAATTATTTTGTAGATTACCCCCACTTTCCAAGCAGATCTGGTGTATATATAACAAAGGGTCTCCCAGGTTCTGAAGAAAACTGAAGACCCAACTCTGCAGGAAGTCTGACGAGAGCGTGTTGTGTGGAAACACTGGTCATTAGGTCAGGTCTTCAGTGCCAGTGTTGTGCAAACACACAACTGCATTTGATGGCCACACCTCAGCCACCAGAGAACACTTGTCACTCTTAAGCCATGATTCAACTGAGTTTGGTTCTAGAGACCCAGGGTAGATGCTCTACAACCTGCTGCTGAAATTCAGGGTAAAGGAGTAATCTGTCACAAGGAACTTGAATCATGCCCAATTTGAATGAGATCCAGACCCAAACCAAGAACCTAACTGCAGTCTTCGGTGAAAATGCCTGAATTCAGTGGTCAACATCACACTGAAACTTAAAAAGATTCCCACAAATCCCTCAAAATGTACTCCAGAAATCCATCTAATAAAACATTATCGCTCCATGCTAATTTGGTTTAAACTGCAAAGAAACAAACAAACCAAAGGCAGAACCAACAATACACTTCAGGATTTGGTTTGGTTCAGTTTAACCAAATTTTGAGTATGTAGTTAAATAAAGCAGATGTCAGTCACAAGTTGCACTGAGCCCAAATATGGACTAGCATAGCTCACGACCAGTTCTGCAAGTCCCCAGAACCCTACTTGCTACCACACAGTGGCTTGGTCTGAGTGTTTACCGTGGTATTGAGTCTTCTTGGGCTTGTGTGGAAGAGGAAGAAGCAGGAAAATAGTGAATGTACATGATTTTTTCCTTCATTCTTTTTTTCCATCTTTTTAAAAAAACCTGATGTAGAATAAGCTGCATGGGAAGAATACAAATATGTAGTTATAGTACATGACAATGCAGCAAAATCCTGGACTCAGTCAATTATTGTGGCACCATATATTTTTATTTTATTCCTTTGGGGAAATACATCATTCAAGTAAAAAAATCGTTTGGACAATGCAACTACACGGAGAATATCCAATGCATGAAGACAGTCCTTTGCAGTGAGCTGCACATGGAATGATATGGAATATGTAAAGAAACTGAGGGAAAACTTCCTGGTCTAATTGGTGATACAGTGCTGCCAGATGAGTGTCCCTCCAGAACACACTTGTCACCTTCAGAGATCCCTTGAAGCTACAGGGGACACAGCTGACTCCTTCTGTAGTAACAGTATTCTGAAAAAACTCCATCACAGCAGCCAAAAGTGACTTGGGCAGCAGAAAGATTAACACCTGGGAGGAGGAGCAGCTTGGGAATGTGTGGGGCAGGGCTGAAAATCACTTCCAAATTATTTTGTTCAAGACTAGAAGAGCTGCCCAGTAACATGTGCTAGGCAGCCTTGGATTGTTCCGAGTGAACTGTTTTTGAAAGGAGGGCATGAGCCAAAAATCTCCATTTTGCTCACCTGGAATGGCTTCAAAATTAAGACTGAATTATTTTTAATCGTGTAGTTGGAGATTTTTGTGCAAGTCGGGGGAAAAAAAGGAGAAGCAAATAATCAGGAGGTGGCTTGCTAAATTGGGCTTTCATGCTAATTAGCCCAAACACAGAGCCAGGGAAGGGAGATCTCAATTCCTTCCTCTCCCTGGGGGACAGAGACCTCTGGACTTTGCTCCTGGGGGAGGTTCTGAGCCCAAAGGCTGGGACAGGGCTGCTCCCCTGGATCACTTCCCACCTCTGGAAGTGGGAGCTGCATGAGGGCCTCCTGCAGCCCCTTCACTGTGGACACGCCAGTCTGCCATGGGGATGAGAGCTTGTGGATGAGATTTGCTTTGCACAGAATACTGAGCCAATTTTATAACAGTGGGGAGAAATCTCCACGTAGTGAGATACTTGGCTTGAGGATTTCAGTTGGGGGAGATGACACTTTTCTTCTTCAGCCAACAGTGCCAAGGAATGATCAGCCAATTCCCATGATTCCTTTAACCATATTGGCCTTCCATCTCCATTTACCTTCATATCTTTTTATTAAAAAATAGGCTGGGTAATAACTTTCTCTTTGGGAGATATGCCTGAGTTGTGAATTATTGACTATAATATTGCATGATCATCTAAGTCTGTCCAAGTTTTCAGAATTCGGTATCCAGGTCCATATGCAACATGTCAGTTATTTTGCCCCTTTAGTATCTACCTTTTTTTCCCTTTGGGCTTATACACTATATTATTAAAATTTTTGAAGGAAATTAAGCTGTTTTTCAGGTAATAAATTAAATAGAGATCACTCTCAAGAAAAAGTAGTGCATTATGCATTATTTTAACTGCAAAATAAATCACAATGTAGATGACGTGTTTTCAGGCATGTAGACCAGTCATATAAAAATACACCCAATCTTTTAATTATATCTAGGCTTTGAGTAGTCATTTCTTTAATAGCAATCAAAATGTTTGCACACGCAGCAAAGCTTTCACCTTTTAAAGAATATTTTCCTTTGCAAATCTAGGTGACCAGCTAACCTTCCTCCTGGGATAATCAATGGAAAATGAGTGGTGGTGGCAGGGGCTGTGGGTGAGGGTCAGGCTGGGCAGCTCTTTGCAGAGGAGGTAAAGTTTCCCTTGTCTCCTCTGCATATTCATGTGGTGGACCTGGCTGTTAAATCACAGTTTTGCTTTGCTTTCTTAACAGATTTCACTGGGTTAATTATGTGGAAAAATTGGTAGAAGCGTATATGACATATATCCAGCTCTCTTGTAATAAATTAAAATTCCTTTAAGAGTCGCAATGTTTTGTCACTTTCAAAAAAAAGACTCAAAGGTAAATCTTGATTTTAATATGGTTGTAGCTATTTCCTCATAAGTTTAGTGGTTAGGATACCAGCATATCTTTCAATGAATACTTATGAGCTATTGATTAAAAAAAAGTGGCTGCAGAGCTTGTGATGCAGGGTATGCCTTGCATTTGGGAAGCTGTATAGACATCTTTATATTAAATGTATGCACAGCACCTCGAAAGATCATGCTGGAACTGTAAATTGTAACCCTCTAGCAAAAGTTTAATGTTTGTTTAAAGGGGGCAGCTTTCTATTACATTGTTTGAACAGATCTCCTCAGACAATGATCATAACCTTGTTCCCTTCTCCTTCACACGCAGGTTATGATATCTATACTCTCCTTATCATACGTGACTTCACTTTTACGAGCTGTCTATGCCTCTCACCTGATTTTATGCTTGAAGCCAATGCGGATAACGTGGAGCCCCGAACCAAACGACACCCTCAGATTTTTTGAGAGCTGCTTGCAACAGCCAAATGTTTGACCCCGGGCAATGAGATGGGATTTTTATTTATTTATTTTTCCGCCTGGCGGGCGGAAGGGAGAGCCGGGAGGTCCCCGCTGGGTGTCAGCCCTTCAGCCCTGCCCGGCGTTGTGCCCTGCACTGGTGCGGGGTGCAGGTGCGGCGGTCGGGGCTGTCCCCTGCCCCGGGCCCGGGTGACACCGAGCGGGGCTGGCGCGGTGTGGCGGGGCTGGCCCCGGCTCCGGCTCCGGCTGCTGCTCCCGCTCCCGGTCCCTCTCCCCCGGCCCGGGCAGCCGCGTCCTGCCGGGGCGAGCCGCGCTCCACGCAGACCTGCTGGCACACAGGGATCTGCTCACGCACAAGTATCGCTCCACCGTGCTGATTTTTTCACACGCAATTTAGAATCTCTGCTTTTGAAAACATGACTTGTGGCTTTTCTTTTCTTTCTTTCTGTCTCTCTCTCTCCTTTTTTTTTTTTTCCCTTTCTTTTATTTTTCACTGACAATGCCAATCAGTTGTTACCTATTGCTTCAGCATTTTGTGGCAAGGAGGCTGAAATCTGCGCCTAACCTACAGATATTATCACGGACGAGCCTGCCAAAATAATCCATCAAAAAGTTCGGACGTTTAGTTGGTCACTGAATAGCTGATCCAGCTTGTGTAAAACAGCTGCTATCCACTGTGTGACTAAGAATAAAAAAACAAGTCTCCATCACCCTGAAAAACAAATTTTAATATCTAGGCTATTAAAAATCAGTAATGCCATCCTTTAAAAATGATTAGAAATGTATGAGCAGGGTTTGTTTTTGTTTTTGTTTTTTTTTTTTTTTTTNTTTTTTTTTTTTTTTTTTTTTTTTTTTTTCCCAGAAAGCAAATTTGGACAAGAAGAAATGGCTCAGCGAGGAGGTAAAAAAGATCTCAGTCTGTACATCTTTGTGTGTATGGGAAAGGCACGTAGGATCTGGTTCCCAAGCCCAGCAATTCCCTCTCACTCGCTGCGTTTGGTGAACCTGCAAGGGCAGCAATAACAGCCCTGTACTACAGAGACTTCAAATCCTCTTCTATCTAGGTTCTCGTGCTGTGCTCTCATCACTGGGGTTTTGCACCTAGGAAGGGCTAATAGGTACTAATTATGATTATAGCAGCAGCTATTTTTGCTATACTTAGTACGGTCCCATATGCTTAGGATTCTAGAAGACAAAGGGGACAAATTGAATGATTTTGGATGTGAAATTCATTTGCAGTGCTTTAATTCCTTAATCTAAGACTAAAGAGTGCATTGGATATGCTGGGCTAAGAGTGAATATGCTCTGAGCCTCCTGGGATTTTGTCTTACGTGAACTGGCCCCAAAAACTTCAGAAAATAGTAGAAACAAGATTTTTATACTGTCCCCCCTCCCCCCTTTTTTTTTGTTTTGCAGAGGAGTAAAATAAAATTTCGCTATGTTTGTCAATGTATTCTATAAACATAGGAAACCAAAGAGCGGGCAAAACATTATGGGAGATTTGAAAAATGAACACAGTAATGAAGAATCAAATTCTTGCCTGAAATAATTCCACTGATTTCAGTGGAATTAGGCCAGTAGGGAATTTGATCCTTAACAATCTTGTTCTAATTCTACAGAAGTTTCATGCTGGAATGTATTCACAAACATCTAGGATGACTCACAAATGAAAAATTTATTAATTTGATTAAAATGCTTATATACTGTGCTTTCAGTGCAGATCTTTTTTGTGGGTTCTATAAAGAATTTTATATAAATTCTTGAAAATTCTGTGGCAATTTTCTAAAGGCAGACAACTAAGAAAGTAATGTTGCTTCAAGCATTAAAAGAAATTAATTAAAAATTTAGAATTAATGTGGCTAATGCCAAATTAAGGCATACTTATAAAAATATTTTGCCAGGATAAAACTAAGCTAAGGTTCCATACTTATTATGCACATTTTTATTTTTTTCTTTATCTCTCCTTTTTTTTTTCTTTTTTTTTTAGGCTGGAACATAAACTTATAATACCAATAAATGAAAAATATGCTTTGAGGGAATCAATATACTGATTGTATGACTTTTTTGAACAAGGTTCGTCTTGTGATAGCTAATTAATTTATGTTTTACTTAACAAAAAATTTCCTTTAGCTTTAATTACGACGTAAATTGCTCTTTTAAGACTTAAGATTTTGTTTTTAAACAAAACATTTTTCAGAGAAAAATGAACTTTAAAACTGCTCAGTTAATTTAATAACAATAGATTTTGAGGTATAAACACAGTCATTTGCTCTATTCAAGCAATAAAATTAACAATAAGTGTACAGAGTGAAATAGATTTTAGTATATACGTCTCAACCGAGGGACGTGCCATCCTCACTGCAGCAGGGAAGTGCTCACACTTCCAAAGACTAACAAAATCCCAGGGATATTCAGGTCTCCTGAAAAGCCTCTGTTACTGAGCAATAATTTAAATTACAAGTAGCTATTAAAAAATAGCAAATTAAATGTGGAGAATCCTCCACTTACGCAGGAGGCAAAGCGGTTTTTAAAGTTTCTTGAAACAGATTTTGTTTTTTATTTACCTTCCACTTGTTCCCCCATGGAGCTCCTATGGAATATATGCATCACAGCTACTTAAAAGTTCGACAGTGAGAGGACAAATGTCAGCTAAAGGACATTATTCAGCATGAAACATCTGCACCAAGTTGTGGAATCGTGGTAATACTATAAGGAATAAGCTGAGCAAAAATTCCTGTGTCGAATATTGTTACACAATTTTATGTGATAAATGGCCAGAACAAATGCTCGTCAGAATTATGTTTTTGTTCTATCTTATTCTGCAAAACTAATTTGTGAATGACCCCAAAGATAGATGATTTGTTAATTTGCAGATGTCTCTTCACTTTCCCCTCCGTCTCTGGCTGTTTCAGGAGATTAGGCATTTACTGACTCTATGTGCATGTATAAAATATCTCTCTCTTAGGCATTTCTCAATCACTCATCGTACCATGTTTAAGTGCTAAATATATGTATTAGGCACACACATGCCCACCCACAAATGTGAGATACTTATACGTATCTGCTAGCTAGACATTCAATTAAATATGTATTGTAAAAGGCATAAGTGATTTCAAAGATTTGAAGACAACTGTGATGACAGTATATATTACTGTTAAATTCACCAAGGCACATCTGCAAAACAGACTAGGGACTTATCTGTAAATCTTCTCTAGGAAGCTGAAGGTAAATATTATTTGTTTGCCAGAACAGTGTGGAAAAAATATTTATGATTTTGAGAAATAGTTAGTGAAACCTTTGCTAAGGGAGTAGCAGTACATTTGCTTTTTAAATGAATTCATCTCAAGCAATCAGGATTTAGTTAAATGGACTAATGCCACTGAACGTTTCAGCCTGTCATTTGGGGTGTGAACACTGGCACTCAGAGGATACCTTTTAAGCACAATACATTTATGAACTCATTTCTTTTTTCCCTGAGGATTAAAAAAATAATTTTTATGCACAGTATCCGTGGCCTTCTTTAATAATTTCCTCACTGCCGCAGCTCACCTTTAGAAAAGATGGAGAGTTTAACCACATATGGTAAAAGTTTTAGCCTTGGGGGGTTTATTATAGCAATATTCCTTTTCAGTGCACTGTCCACCACAACGGGTCTTAACATTTCCTCACCGGGCAGACAAGCAGAGAGGCACAAAAATGAAACAAGCTATGTTTAGCAGAATTCTTACGTACCATAATCTCTTTACCATGGTCAGGCAAGGCTGGAATTTTCAAGATGATCTCTTATGGCACAAATCCATTGCAGGACAGAGCTGATTTACAGCTTAGCACCATTCTCCACTCTTCACTGAGAGTAAGTTAAATGACCCAAGAATAACATTAATATGTACTATAACTAGATAGAATGGTGGTCTAAAGGGTGGTCTAAGGCATTATCTTTCACCCAAGGAAACTCAAGCTCATATATTGCCCAGAAATACTAATAAGGGTCAAGTATCATTACTATTTTAAGAGGTTGACAATGCAGTGAGTTATGGGGTATGATGGCAAAGCAGGGCTCTTCTCCTGCCTTCTATCAGCCCTCTTGTCTCCCCTCTGTAATGTTTTGAACAAATCTTGGCTAAATTCAGACTCATTATTTTCCATGCTCTTTCATGGCTAACCTGGTTTAAAAATACCCGCTGACAATATTTTTTGCACTTGGTTGGGCCAATATGCTTAACCTCAGCTGAGTTCCACAGTAAACTTTTTCTTCCTTTTCTCCCTTTCATTAGGGAAGTAATTTAGAATTAAAAAAAAAATAAATAAAACCACAACAACAATGTGGAAGAAACTGAAGTGTAATTTTAAAATCGAGTTAGGAGGGGCACTAAAATATTTCCCCAGTAAAAAGAAAGGTCTGACAAAACACTAAATAGAAAAGTAAGATGTTGAAATTATTTTAAGACAGATGCTTTTTTAAACTGCATTAGGAACACCTATCATGGAGCCTGATTCCAACAGTTCCTCACACAGGAGGTATTTTATCTTCACAACATCTGGCACTGTCAAGGAGGTACAGTTGTAGACCTTACCAGATGCAGACACTCCATACATAAAAGTACACTAACAAATCATACCATTAATAGCAGCACAACACAAGTGTTTCTTATACATCCATGAAGAGAACTATTCCATGGTTATGGGAAAGCTTAAAGAAAAAAAAAAAACAACCCACAAAAAACCCCAACAAACCTTAAGAGAAATTTCTTGTAATTCTTAAAACATAAAAATAACTCAGAGAGCTTTATTTTCAGCTTTTTTATAGATGACTGACAAGAAGGCTTTTTTCTTCAGGGTGAAAAACTCCTTGTCCCATAAATCCGTGTAGTTGACATATCTAGGTAAATTTGTATCCTTGCTCAAAGGGATCACTGGTTTTATTCTCTATGGATTTTTCACTCACTCTGTTGTGGAAAGTGAGTTGAGGCAGAGAAAAAATTGCTTGATATTTGAAGGAAGGTTTACATTATTTTATATCATCCACGCTGCTCTGTTGTCACTTGGTTTCTTTTATGAACTGTTTAAAACATGATATTGTACTACATAAACCTTGCCCATTTTTGAATATGTAGTTTGTTCCATACCCTGAAGGTCTCGAGCGCGATATTCCTCTCACGTCCTCGTCTGTTAGTTGGACATAACTATATTAATCCCCAAATAAAACATGAAGGCATTTGGAAGTTATATATTATATTTATAGAAAACACATGCTATGTTTCCTACTTTAGTATTTTATTTATTTATTTTTCCATCAAGGTGTCTCTGATAGTCTGTAACACAAATGAGCGGACCCCTGTGCTTCAAGTAAGATGCCCTTGAAAGCAAATCTGAACATCAGTGGCATTAAGGTAATTGCCAAACCCGAAGGATTTATTTAGTTTTCATATGCATCACTTGATCCTTCCCCTTTATGTTTCACCGTCAGTAATCAATAACCCATAGGACTCATCGGTACAATGAATAGGACTAACAAGAGAGGCAGAACGTCTTTTTCTGATCTCTTTTTCCTCTGGCAAATAAAGCCCCCACCCTTTCTTTAAATAGTTAAGTAAAATAAGTAGGTGTCAACGAAATAATCTTTTAATATCAAAGCACTGCTCCACGTTTTGTACAATATTATCAAAGCAAAATGCACAGAACAGCAGCGAGCTGCAGTCCCAGTGAATTATTTTGGTATATATGATACCACTCTTCTCAATGCTGGAGCCATAACACGTTGTCAGGGCCGTGTTTTCTATTCCTGAGACACACTTTAAAATTTAATTTTCTCCAAAACGAGTGCTGCTTCTTGGAACCGAGGTGATTTTAAGCGCCTGTGCTGTGTTATGACAGCGGTGATGGTGGTGGTGCACGCCTGGCAGAGGGATTAGATATGGGTCAAATGTTTAACCATCTGGATTTGCCATGAGCTAAACCTTATTTTTGATACGTCTGTTTAGACTAAGTGGAAAGCGATTCCTCCCTCGCCCTCTCCAAACTTTTCCCTCTCCTCTGCGGGCTGGCGTGGCCGTGGAGCCGCACTTCTCCTACCACCCTGTGGCAATCGCATGCCATGACACACGTCCGCTCAGCCCGGGCTGCTGGCAGCCAGCTGCAGCCATCGACAGAGTTATTTGTCTTCTGGTGATTAATTCTAGGAACAATTAACTTCGTTTCCTTTTTTTTTTCCCCCCCCCAATGCAAATAATACACGCGTAGGTGCAGAGTGATAAGATGAGAGCAAATCTGTAAAAGAGATTACTGCTGCTAAACTCTTTTTGGATGTGTAACTTGAACTCTATTAAAATAACCCTTAAATGCTGGAAGGGATAGAGTCTGGTTCCGTGTCTGAGTTATTCGTGTATTATAGAGATAGAAGATATTAAATAAAATATCTGGGCAGTATTTTAGAAGTGTCTATTTGCTTACTTAGCAGATCAGGAGATGATGAATGCAAGAAGTTACCTTGATCAAAAAGAGAAAGGTTAATACAATTAAAATTTTCTCACTGCATGCACATTTCACAAATTCTTTGCATTTTATATGTAGCAGATGGTGTTCAAACAAATCAAGAAGCTGAAGCTAAAAAAACCACCCTGATGGAGAAACTCATATATTTCTTCAAACGATAAGATGAACTGCAGATGTTTGTTGGAGTACTGCTGACGCAGGCGACCTAAGAAGCAAAGGCTTAAAAAGAAGAGTCCGGTTGTGTTTAGCACTGCCCAACCACTCTAGCTGTCACTGCATGATTTATGGAGCTCGCTTGCTAGATTTTATGTCAACAGAGAAATTGTGATTAAAAAAAAGCCTGACCAGTTATCTATGCTAACAGGGAACGTGGCAAAACTCTAACTGTATGGCATACCTTACACCCTTCTTGCAAGTTTAGCTTTTCTGGGCAGACAAGGATATTTAAGTGGCATAACTCACTTCCATCAATCTTTCAGAGTTTTGACCAACGTGCTTTCATGCTTCTGCATTTTGTCCACATGGTTCTCGGTAGTGCTGCTAGAGTACTGTGCTTATCTGACACCTGCAGTCAAATTAATCCCAAGTTAAGCCTGACAAAGTCACTAGAAGGAAAACAGTTGTCTGTTTAAGAGCTTGGGAATCAGACACAAAACCAGCTGCTTGATACGTGCTTAAAAATCATTAGCAAGCACTTAAAAATTAATTTCAAGATTAAGCTTGATAACGTTTACAAAACCTACAATTAACTCAGTGTTTTACTGGGAGAAAGTCGCACCCTTATGTGTCAGCATTTCCACACAGAAAATCACATGTTCTTAGGACTTGTTGCAACTTGGCTGTAAATATTTACTTTAGACAGCAGTTTAGTAGTACACAACGTTTCAGCCCAAAAGCAAATATTTCATACCAAGTCTCAAATATATGGATTTTCCCATTTGTAAATGATTCAGGCAGCCTTTCCCCTCCCTTAGAACTGCTAACTCAATCTATAAACATAAATATAGCATTTCAGAGGAGAAAGGATACAAATCACACATCAGTACAGTAGTCCTCGGGGAGTTTATTGTGGGGTAATTGGACCAAACAAGGGCCAGCTTCTGGCCTGATTTACAGTCTCAACGAATCTATTGACATCAGCAGAGGTCTAAGGCGAGGAAGAATTTTGCTTTGAGGGGTGGGAAAGACTTAAAGTATTCCAGCTTAGCCTCCCTAGGCTAACTTCTGCTCTGAAGGGGCACCATTATAAACGTGACTTGCTGGCTGTGCATGGGTGTAACTCAGAGCAAGGCTTTGCCTCCCCAGCAATGCTTACTCATCAGTTCTGAATTTGGCTTCTCCAAACAATTATAACCCTCAGCAGCTATTGCATAACATCACTGAGCATGTGTGGTTTTCTTATATAATTCCTTAGGCTGGTTGCAAAGCAGAGCTCCAGGCTAGAGGCCAAGTCACACAGGGTAAGAGCAGCTTCAGAAATAACCACCATTCAGGTTTGTTTACTGCAAGGAGCTCTTGAAGGAAGCCATCAAATGAAGGAAAACAAAGTAAGTAATGAACTTGTGTTGGTGCAGTTTTGTTATATCCTCCCCAGGGTTGCCGATGTGGGGTTAGGAAGAGGGTGAGGGGACAGGTTGATGTGGCTGCTGGGATGGAACCAGCAGCAGTGATGAAGGGCACCACCATGCCCATGAAACAGGGAAAGAGCATTTTGTAAGGTTTGCACAGGAATTTTGTGCCATCAAGGAACGTTCACTCAGCTACAGCTGGAACTGGAAGTGACCCAGAGTAAATGTTTCACAGGCCACCGCAAATTGCTTGGAGATTTCAATGCGTGTGACCATGTAATTATATCATACTTATCTTCTAGATCACTGATTTTGTGGTTCCAGAATGGTTACCACAGACTAAAGGGCAGCGGTGTCTTCATCTCAGGGTTGATATGAGGTAACAAGAGGTCTCGATTTCAGATTAGCATGTGGGTCAATGTCTCTGAACTTGCAGCTAGAATTTTTCTCATTTATTTTTGTGCCTTAGTTAGCCATGATATTTCTTTCAGTAGCTACTCTGCTTCTGCGATTTTCACTGAATTTACCGTGGAAACAAACATTGACAGTTGAGTCTGAGTCAGATTGTGGTTCTGCCAGCCATGGAGTTTATGAATGTACCTAATGACTCAGTTTTCTACAGTTCTTGAGCAGTGTGCAATCAGAAATAAAAGAGATGTTTACAGTGTAGTTATGGTTATCTTCAAACACAGGAAATATTTGCAAACATGTCTTAAAATCTCAAGGAGGGTGCTTGGATCTACCCTGTGGGTGGGCCGTGTCTGTCTGTCTGTAACCACTGTGCAAGAAGGCCGGTTTGTGCTTATCTTCTTTGGATGCTGTGGGAACCATTGGGTGCTGGACTGGCTGCAGACAATTAAATCTGGAGTGCAATGGGGCACTCCTACCTGCTTTATGATAGATTTTACATCCAGTGATATGGTAAAATTAATTCAAAAAGATGCTGCATAGGGCAGGGTTGGAATCTCTGCCATATGCACTTATGCTGTTACCTGCCTGGAGATTTTCCTTCACTTCAGTGTGGTCACTTGGGAATATCTTTGTGCCTCATCCTCCACCTCCTCAGGACAAAAGATCTCTTTTAGTTTTCTGTCTGCATAGGACTTCAGAGAAAGGGGCACTAGTCTGGTTAGAAGAGCCCTCAGTTTTCCCAAGGGTATGGGGTGATGTTATTGCCAGGGGATACAGCAGTACAGGTATAAAACTCACCTCCAGGGAAGGCAAAATATGCAAAAGTGACTTAGTCACAGCTGCAGCTTCCAGCACACTCTCCCCTTTCCTTCTTTCATTGCTGGAGGATGTTATGCCAAGTTGCTTTCTTGCCTGAGACAGTGTGAACACTTGTCTTCCACTTGTCTTCCACCTACTTCTGTGCGACGTGCACAGAGAGGCAGAATCTGACTTTACAAGCTCTTCCCATCCTTGGTAATGTCATTCCTTTGATAAGGCACAATACCATATACCTTTCTGCATTTCACATGTCATTAGATCTTTGATCATGAAAAGTCATAAATATAAATAAAGTATTATACTATCCCAGCAAGCTGCAAAAGCATCTGTTTAGTCCCTGAAAGTGCTTGCAGAACAAACAGCGCTGTGAAATCATTGTTGGCAATGCCTGTGTTATTCTTGCCCCTGATAAATGCACTATTGAAATAAACCAGCTCTCCCAGCATTAATGATCATTTGATTAAAGAAAACTTTCTAGTTAACATTTTGTAACAATGTAATAAGTAACTTTCAATTAAATTTTTCTATATGTGGGGAAAATGTGTAATGAATAAATCAGTAAAGACCACATAATGGAAGCCTATTAGCAGGGTGAATATATTCTTGTAACTCAAATTTCTATACCACTTTAGTATTATCTTCTATCAGAAGAGAAGGTACAATTACCAATTTTATCTTATCTTAGACTTATTATTAAAGAGTAGTAAAGGAAACTTCATTCCAGAAGCTATAATGTGATTTTTGATTAATGGTGGGATTTTTATGTGACAAGAATATTTCTCCTAGGCAAAGTAGGCACTTGTATCTTCGCCTGAACTGACTTGTTTCTGGCAGGCTTTTCAGTGACAGAAAGTTTCGCTTCTCTATAGATACATGTATTTTTCTGTATGTACAGCAGATGTAGGTGTACAGGATCTAATGCAATCTGAACTTAATCTATGCTACAAGAAAGAAATTAATCCGTTACTCCACATTTTAATCCATTTAACAAGCAGTAAACCACTTTATCTTATGAAATGTCAAAGCTGTAAAGTGAAAGGTTACAAATATGAGCAAAATTCATCATCACTTGAAGCGCTGCAAGTAGGTCTCACACTTGTAGGTAGGTGCAATGGTTATTGTTACTGGGAACCACGTGTAAATAATGATGGCCAATGGGATGTTCAAGAAATTATTTGAAATACATAGAAATGGGTACCCATCCAAGGTTTGTGACTACTTTGCTACTTTCAACTAGATTTGTTTTTCCTAGATTCTCCTCAGTTCCAAATAGCATAATTGTTTGATTTCCCTTTCAGTCTATATTTTTTCCTGAGCTTGCATCTTCTTTCATATAAATACACATAAATGAATTTATATACATGCATGGAAATATGTGCTTATGTCAACTGTCCTGATTTCATCTGAGTTAATTTTCTTCCTAGTAGCTAGTATAGGGCTGTGTTTTGGATTTAGTATGAGAGCTATGTTGATAATAAACTGATATTTCATTGCTGAGTAGTGTTTATACCAAGTTAACCCTCCTCCATCCTGCTGTGGAGGGGTGAGTGAGTGAGCAGCCCTGTGGTGCTTTGCTGCTGGCTGGGGTTAAACCACATTAATATAAAAATATACACTTCTATAAATATTTAATCGTGCATATGGACATTTAGGTGATACCTCCAGGCTGGCTCATATCTGACAAGTCCACCAGTAAACTGGCACAGACTGGCATACTCTTCTTTGCTTTGCTTCCAATTTTTAAATCCCTATTGCCAATATAAATTTCATAGGTCATTGAAAATGCAGAGGGTCCTGATGCATGGTGCTGCTGTATTGAATAGAAGGTTTGCTTCAAATTCTATACAATTCAGTGGGCATTATTCCAGGGAAAATAACTGTTTGTGTCAGATGAGGCATACATGCAATTCAGGAATCCTTTAAATTGTTTAAAATGGGTGTTTTTACTGATCCTTTCAAATACCAATGGGTTTGTTTTGGAGTGGGACTTCTAAACAGTTTTAACATGCTGGGTTTTTTCCCTTCCTTGAAAAAAAAGAGGCAATCAGAGTCATGTTCACACTCCTCATTCAATAAAATGCTGGAAGAGTCAAAACCATTAAGCCAGTGCAACCAAATGTCTGTTTCTGCCAAAGTGTATGGAAACAATATCTTTTCGGGTTGTACCCAAATTGGGTAAGTGAACATGGCCAGCAGCGTTTCAACATCTGTGTTACTGCACATAAACCCCATGGTGATTCACTGGCTGCTCCTGCTGCCTTCTCCACGGTATCTGTAAATATGCACAACATATGAAACACCTCTGTAAGGGCTCTTCCAGCTTGGAGACCTTCCTCTGACACAAAAAAACCCCCCTGCTGTTGATTCAGGTACAAATGGGCCACCGGTGTATTTTCCAGGGCAACCACAGGACTTACGAACTCCATTGAAGTTTGCAGCAACACTGTGGACCCAGTGCAGTTTTTATCCATCCCCTTCAAAACTAGAAGAAAAGAAATGGGGCTTTCAATTAACCTCATATTAGTGCAAGAAGGATGATGGCATAATTTTAAATGCGTGTTATCTTGCATGAAATATAATGTCTGTGCAGAATAATTTCCAGCTTCGCCTGCCGCTAATCTCTGAACAAATACAAACAAAAAACAGTAGCAGGTCAGAGCCCCCATAATTTATTCATTTTCCCTTCCACTGAAATATTTTACTGTCCTCCATTTATTTGCAATTTTTTGTTCTAAAGCAGAAATCCCCTTGAGATCTGGCATCCTGTTTGCAAGAGCGTCTGCAGGGAAAACAAGGCCGATGGCAGCTGCGAGAACAAAAAGGCTGAAATGAAATGGGATATGACATCTTCAGTTGTTGTATGGATGTCTGCAAGCACATCTAACGAGAGGCACCCATTCTTACTTTAGAACCCCACAAATGGTTTTTCACCACGCCGTGTTTGCTCCCGTGTCCCTGTTGTTTTGGCTCCTGTTTTTCCCCGTGGTGCATTCTGCTCTTTGGTTTTTGCCTCTGCCCCACCCCAGGCTGGTGTCTCTGCCCTGCTGGTGATCCAAGCTGATGAACTGTGATTCTGAGCAATACCCAGGCACGATAGGTATCCCCTCAGTCACAGGCATAAATTACACTGAGGGCAGGCCTTTTCTTGTCTCAGGGTTCCACAGGGGAAGGGGAGCAACGATTATGATCTTTTAATTAACACTGCATCTAACATAGCATGAAACAAAGGTGTTTGTTCTGGGGTTGACAAAACAGACTCAGAATCAAACTTGAGTTAATAGAATTTTAGACTTGGAGTTTGAGAGGAAGGGACATCCAGTGGGGTCATATTGTCCAAAGTCCCTGCACAGGGGATTGCAGAACAAAGGAAAGGGTTTAGACACCAGTAACAAATGCTGCTGAGTTCTACTGCTCACCTGGCAGCTCAGGAACTAGACCCTCTCTTGCCACCTCCAATTTCACAGAAAGTCTTTGCCAAAAGAATCATCTTCAAAAGAATGAGGACACACAAACCCCCTGCACCTTTTCAATGTCTTACGCTGCTCTTACCTTCATTAATGTTCAAATTTTCAGCAAACTATGGAATAGATTTGAATCCTGAGGTTTCTTGTGCTCTGCTTTGAGGCATTGTTAGTGTGAATTGACAAATCTGGTAATGATGGGCATGGGCCAGCCAGATTATTCAAAGTCATTTCAGTGAATTAAAACTTGAAACTGTTCCTGTTATACTGAGCAAAATGCAGATTCTGGGGACATTCCTCACACGAGTGAGGGTGTTCATATGTATTATGGCTTTGGAAATGATGCTTTTCTTGTCTTCCTTTCCACCCTTATCTCAACACAGCCCTAATTCCACCAGGGCTTCTGTTGGGACTTCCTATCATGTCAGGTGTTGTGCTCACAGGCAGATTTCACAAGTGCAAAAATCTATGCAGGATTTGGGACTTTCATCACTACCTGGGCAAAAGCAGTGTCCAGTCAAAAAGAAAAAGAAAATGCCTTTGAATGAGGTTAGAAAATAAAAGTTGAAGTGTTCTGCAGTCCCCTGGTTCAGACTGTACCTCTTTCCTGTGTGCACGGGACCTCACACACCTTTGGGGTGGCAGAAAAACCCTACAACAGCCAAAAGTAATAATACAAGATTTCAGAATAAACTGCAAAGGCAGAGCAAACCATAAGGCCTGTGAACTGTTACACTGGGTGTGATCCTCCTCCAACTTACAACCGGTGTAAATCAATTTACAATTGATATAGGACTGATACAGACCTGATGTGGCATAGATTAAACACATACTGAAATCAATGGAGTCAGGTAGGTATAACTTGAGTTAAAGGAGTGGAGAACTAATCTGATTATCTCAGAGTTATGAAAACATCATTTATTTTCAGAATTGACATACTTTGCGGTTTCTGCTGCTCGACTCTCCAAACATTTCCTTATACTGAAAACGTACTTGAAAACTTTAAAGATTTATTGCACAGCCCTCAGTTTGGGTAGGTAATTAATTGTGATGACTATTTATTTTGGAGCTGCTTTTGTGTATTTTTGGAGAAAGAAGGAAGTTTGCTGCCAGGCAAGAAGGAATCTTTGTTTTGCTTCTTGTAATTTGTGGCTATGTCAGTGGCTGACGCATGAAGTTATAGGAATAGCTGCAATTGCTTTTTTTCTTTGTGAAAATGAACCGAGCATTTCCTAGTCCTCAGGTTTTTGGGTTTTTTTTGGTTTTTTTTTCACCTCCCAAGACTTTGGCATCTGTTGCTGTCAGATAATTTGTGGCACGGCCCACTTGACCCTTGGTTCATAGGTCGTCAGAATCTATATGAAGGGGGTTATTCTCTGCTATTGTTGAGCAAGGGATTTACATCCTAACTCGTATTAATGCTTGTAAATCTCTCATGCATCATTGACAAGAGGAGGCCTAAATTACAATCATATTTGCTTATGAATACTACCAGAGCACTGACACAATCCAAACAGGCATGGAAATGGAATATTTGAGGAAGATGAAGTTTCAAGTGAAGTCTAACAGGAGTCTGAGCCTGCAAAACTTGCAGGAGGGCAACTAGTTAGATACTTAGAAATACATTATTAATAGTTTTAAAAGAAGCAAAATGTCTTGGAGAGGTATTGCAGCCTTGTGGCAGGCATGTCATCCAGTGGAGACACAGCAGCCTGAGCAGTGTGGGTGAGCAGAGGGAGCTGCACCAAGGGCTGGGCTTGCTGGAATCAGGCAGAGAGCTGAGAGGAACTCATCATCACAGGCAGTTGAGCTGTTCTTGATACAGCTTAAGAGAAAGGGTGATGTGAAATCAAATACTCTTATAAATACTACAAACAGGCACGGTGCAGTCCACTCTGGAAGATCTATTTTTTATTATAACCATCTCCATCTTGGTGTCAGGCATTTGAAGTAAACCGGATATTTATTTAGAAGATCATATGAAAAACTCCTTTCTTTTTGACTAACGCTTTTAAGAATGTCACTGGCAATTGATATTCCTTTGAGGAGAAATCCTTGAGTAAGATGTGCGTTTCCTCAAACAAGAACAAATCCTGTGATGAATTCTGTGCGCCCTGTCTTTATTCAGTTATCATTAAATCTAAACTCATCTGGAATCCTCAGAGTCTGTATTGAGGAAGGAGTTCAAAATTTGGGTAACAAATTGATTGTGAGTGATTTAGTCATCTTAAATGCAGAAGAGTTCTTGATAACCATAGAAAAAATTATCGCAACACATAATCCTCCAGAATTCAATCTATAGCCTAAACAGTTCTGCTAATTCTGCAGATAATAGTGTATACTTGTCTTCCAATTGTCAAAAGTGAAAATCAAAGACAGTGCAGTCAGTTAATCTGCAATTAAAAAGTGTATTCTTGCATATTCAATGATAAAATTAAGATATCTAATGACTGAAAAAATCAGAAGAGAACTCCCAATTTTATCTCTGATTTTAACTTGTCAGGACTTTTTACTGCTTTTTTCACCCTGCAGGAGCACACCTGCGTGCAGTCTACACTTCCCTCGATACAATATAAAGGACATTTTCCTCAGGTTGCCGAACCGAGGGACTGAGGGCCTGAAGGAGAAGTCCTCACTCATTCAAGGGGTCCCTCTGCCTCACAGGAGCCGAGGCTGCTGCATCAGTGCATTCTCTGTCATTGTATTCATTGCCACAAAGGTCACAGGTTCAAAAATGGAACAAATTTGAATAAGTTCTTCCTCCTAGAAACAATAGTCTGTTATTTAAAAAAAATCTTTCACAACAGTTTTCTCACGTGCCTAAAAATTTTTTTCATTATGATTGAAGAAGCTGAAATATTATATAAAAACAATTATTTACAAATATCAGTTATTTATGAACGATTTTTTTCCTTTCTTGAATATTCAAGAATATTTGCTGAGAATTTTTTTGACAGCTTGGCGTCCTTTAACTTAAGACCTATTTGTTTCAGTTCAGATGTTCATAATCTGGATGTTTCAAAGAAAAAACACAGATGCATCTTTCCATGTGAGGAGCAAAGACTGTTCCCACACTAGTTATTTCATCTAATTCTGAATGAATGATGAATATATGATAAATTTTGTGTTACCTATAGGGTGAGAGATGTATGTGCCTGTACATAATATATCCTATGTCATGGATACATTATTAAGCCAGTATAATCACAAGGAACAAAAAGGGGATATTAAAGAAACACTTCTAAATTAAGTGCTGTCAAAGATGTGCATGTGGGTTTAAGGCTGTCCATTTTATGGATATTATGTCTCATCATTTAAACTCCAGGTTAAATATCAGAACAAATCACTCTTTTGCAGGAAATAATAGAAAAACAAAGAAATGTAACTTAAGCACAATTCAATTAGATGCAAGGGAATTGAGCACCTCAATTCTTAATGAAATTAATGATCTTTTATAATCACAAATGGCCAGACCTTAATTTTACTTGCTATTTAAAAGATGACACCTAGAGTAAAGTCATGTCCCATAAACCATTAAGTGTCTTTGGGATTCAGGAAAGACTGGCCCTTCCTGGATTAGTAAGAGAGTGTCTTGACACACCTTTAATACTTCCAATAGCAAGACAGCTCAATTATGACTGCAAGATTTTGATTAAAAGGTAAGTGGAGCATCCCAAAGCCAAATGAGATCAAGCAAAGGGCGCTCATTAGCTTCAGTGGAATATGGCATCTGCCTAAAAGTCTCATCAGCAGCCATTGTCATAGGCAGCTACTTTGAATTTTTACAGACTTGGTTGTAGATAAGTCCAAAATAACAGAGAAGTGATTTTTAAATTATATTAATCTTAGTTAAATATTAAAAAAGTTTTTCATTATCTCTAAGCAGAACCTACATCTCCCTGCAATCCCTTTACCTTCAGTTAGCCATCTGTAGAATATCTTATTTTACTGCTTTCCCCAGATATCTTTTATCAATTTTATGCCTATTACCTCACTCATTTAAGGGCTTATCTGAAAGAATTTAAAAGAATACTTTTTAATGATCTATTTGGATTTTCTTCAAAACAGAAATCTTCCCACCAACAACTGTGATAGGATTGACTTTCAAAAACATTTCTCTCACAATAAAGAAAGATAACCTTCCTCTACCAGAGAAATAATAGTCTGAGAAAGTTAATAAATTGGGAAAGCCACCCCAAATTTTGGTTACAGAAGTTGGGAGGACAGGGATTCTTGTGCAATATAGGATTGCACAAAAGGAAGAGGTCAAGCGCCCTGGGATTTTGGTTTCACCCAAATAAGTACAGTCTGACTCGTGGCATTGACTTCCAAGCTTGGACAAATAGATGTAAAATGAAAAAGTGAATGAAGCAATATTAGAAATGTCAGTGTATCAGAGCCCGAACAATAGCAGTATTTTGGCAAAAATTCTATCCTATTTTGCAAACCCTGTAAGCTTTCTGAGCTGAGCAATAATGACTATTTCTTCATATCCCCTCATTATAACTTTCCTACAAATAGTTCTTGACAGTACAGTCATTACCCCAAACTTCTAGAGTACAAAAAATTATATATATCGAGAGACTTTTGTTCTTTCTGTGTGACCCTCACATTATAACCAGATGGTAAATTACTGCATTTTTCCTCCTAAAGGGCTGGGAAGATGTAGCCCATACTGACTTAATCTGAGCTTGATGAAGTGGTTTGTATTTGAGATAACAAGATTAGATTATCACAGTTTATTAGTTTAAAGCCTTTCTGACAGAGCCTTGTGTTACCTGGTATTAAACTATGAATCATCTCTGCGTGCATTCCACGGGCCAGGTTCTCCCCTGGCATAAAGTGACACAACTTCACTGATGTCCTCAGAGCTGCCCTTGCCAACCCCAGCTGAGGATCTGGCCCTTGTCACACAATACGTTGTTGAAACATCAGTTCTTTAGAGAGTTCCCCAGCTTGATCCACCTCACCAGTCCTGGTTAGTCATGCCCTAGGGGTAGCCGTGGTAATCTCCATTCAATCTGTACTTCTGGAATGGAATTGTTTGGAAATAATTCTTTCACCTTGCTTTTGGGAGCTCTGCCAAGAGGCTTCTTGCTCTGTTTTGAAATAAAGACTCACATCTCTACTGAGATTTTGGCTCTATTCCCTGTTGCAGAGTTTTCAGTAAGTTATTAGGTGCATCGTTACCCCATTTCATTTCCTGGCTGTTCTGACTACCACCCTCATACTTTTACACTGAAACCACCAAGACCTTTTCCTCAGCCCTCTCCTTGAGTACCTGATCCAAATCCCACTGAACTCCATTCAAAGCTTCCCAGCAAACTTTCTCAGATTCCTAAGAGAAAATAAAGAAAAATATCTAAAGGTTTTGATCATGAAATCTTTTATGCCCCAGGTTGAGATGCTGGAGTGGAGCACAGAAAGGCAACAGGGAGATGAAATTTTCGTTGCTGCAATGTCTTCTACAGGTTTTCCTCTGGGAGGAAATCTCTTAGAAAAAAAAAAGAGACAAAAAAATCTCTTAGAAAGCACCTAGTCATGGACTTTTTTGTTTCTATTTGGACCATAGTGCTTCCTGCTGAAAATGAGCAACTGACTTCACTGAAAACTTTCTACAGATTGCTCAGGCTCATGATTTTCAAGGAGAGAGAAAATTCTGAAGATGCAAAATAACTATTTGGAGGTCTCTAAGTTTATTGGGGGTCTCTGCAGTTCTTCCATAATATACCAGTGGGGTACCATGCTGATTCATATTTCTGCATTCTCTCTGTCTCATAGGGTGCCTTGTTAGGATCAAGAGCAGGAGAAAAGCTGAGCATGCAGACAAGTTTCCCTGTATCATGCACATGGTTCATCCTTTGGATTCAAGCAGTTGGCAAAAAAAGGAGAGATTTTTCTAGAGAAAAGGAAAAACTGAAAGCGGCAGGAGCATCTTCCATCCAAATTTGCATACTTTTGAAGGCTGATAAAGTCTAATCTTCCTGAACACAGGAAAAATGAAATAGTAGGAGATCTCTCCTTCACCCACGCCTCCAGCCCACCTCTTGAACTCTGGTAAATAATCTCACCTTCTTTCTGGACTTCTGCCTCATGTCTGTGTGTCCTCTGCTTCCCTCCCCTCACTCTAGCAAATATTCCTCAATGGCCAGGCACTTGCCTGTGCTGTTTGGGTGATGACATATTTCTTGGCCTTGATTTCGAGACTGCTATAGTCTCATAAGTGACTGTAAGTGCTTCTTTTCAGCTCTCTGCAATGAAGGGCAGCTGTTACACCTCGGGCCTCAATAACATTTTGTCCAGCCAACGCCAACTTCTCCATCACCTCATTGAGCCAGCAGTGGCTCTGAATACTCTGTTGGCTTGTCCTCTGGACTCTAACATCCTTCTGAGTCTGCTGTTTTTCTCTTCTCCCATTGCTCTGGCACTTCCTTTATCTCAAACATACACAAAAATACTCAGGAACAATGTCACTGAAATCCACTTCAGTGCTTGCCTTTCCTTCAGGTCTTAAAACCTGGCTGTATTTGGGATGGAGATGGCTGTTGTTTCAGCTGTTTGGGTCCATGCTACTACTTGTATTAATCATTTCAAGTAGTGGACAATTTTACCTCCCAGAAACCTACCTGATTTTTATTTTTTTTTTCAGTTTCTTTGCTCATACAGACTATGAGCTTGGGTGCCTGCTGGGTTCTGAGCAACAGAACCTGCCCCATGTGATACGCAGTGTTTTCTCTGAAGTTATTCTCCTCACTGCTAATGGTCTTCAGCAGAGAACCTCTCAAAACAAAACTAGTCAAAAAAAGCACCCATCAGAAATCGTGTGTGTTTGGTCCTGAAGCAGAAGATCAGGAACAAAAGTTGGTTGAGCTTTTTGCCTCTGACTTAGGGGGCAATCAGAGAAGGCAGAGATGAATGGGAAAAGGATTCCTAGAACAGTAAAAGAATTCCTACTCTACAAACTCTTTTTGGAGGAACAACACTAGTTCTTCAAAGAAAGGAATGGCTCTGCTGCCAAGTATTTCAGAATATTAATTATCCAGGTTTTGCCAAGTGTTTGGAAACAGAACCATGGAATAGCTTGTGTTGGAGAGACCTTTAAAGGTCATTCAGTCCAAGCCCCCTGCTATGAGCAGAGACATCTGTAATTCCAACAGGTTGTTCAGACTCCTGTCCAGCCTCACCTTTAACATTTCCAGGGATGAGGCTTCTGCCATTACCAGAAACTCAAGTCTGGTAAATCACTTGGGAATCCTCTCCCTGACCTCAGCTCCTATCTAGACCAGACTTCAACAGAGATTTTAAAAGATTCCTTCAGAAAAGTATCAGAAACAGCTTCAATTCAGTGCTGGGAAATGAGACACTCGGCACTAACAGATTTAATATTCATCTTGTCACATACTAGGTTGCCCTACTGATCTTTGAGCTGCTCACACAAAAAGCATCCTATCGAGTTTCTGTTGAAATCTCTTGAATGTTCAGCAGCACGACCATACAGAGGAATATACAGAACAGGAAATTATTTTTTCCCCAAAATTTTGATGCACTGTTTATAGATAAAATGGCAAAATGTAGTAAATATATGCTTATGAGCACATTAGATTGTATACTTACAAAAATATTCATCTCAGAAACTTTTTATTTGAATTTTCTGAATATAAAAACATAAATGAAATTTTGTTATCTATGTGTATTCACCTTTGCTTGAAAATGCTATTAAAGCATCAGACTATTTAAACAATAATACTTTGGATGTTTCCAGACTTCATGAGGGCTTTTTTCAAGCTCTTCATAGACATTTATTAAACCCGTGGGAAACTCTGTGTTCTTGGTACTCTTTACACCTATTTTATACTACCTCATGTGCTACATCTGAAGTCACACAGCAAATCAGTAACAAAACCAGTGTCAGAATTGGGATATCAGAATTCCTGAGACCTGCCTGAACTATTGGACATTGTCTTCCACCAGACCATACTATCAGTTATAGAAAATAACTTTGGATTGCTCAGAGAACCATCTGAGTACAAACAATATTAACACTAATCAAAAAAGGCTGCGTGAATGAGTCTAAAGGAAAAAACCCCAAACTTGTAAATGTACTATTGACAGGCAATTTCATTAAATCTGGTTTCACTTTATTTGGGTTATATATTCCATTTCATAAAAACCTTATCATAAAGATCTAAATCTGTGAAGAAAGACATTAAGCAATTCTTTATTATCTCTGCTGGTCCATTAAAATAAATCACATTTATCCCTTCCCCTATTATTCCAGGGAGTGCAAGGGCTGATGTATTTTGGCATAATTGCTTTGGCATCCCAGGTTTGTTCTGTCACTGCTGTTGTGCAAGTGCAATATTAAAGGAGTAATCATCTTTTTTCTGTATGGCCCATCACCACGGTATAAAAGCAATATGCAGTCTGCTGATTTTGTAATATATAAACTTTTCAAAAATTTTATTGGCAATTTTATTGATAAAGACGCACGTCAGACTGCACCCAGTTTATTCATACACTGTGAAGTGTTCTCTGGCTTCCTAATTTATTAACAATGGTCATTTGTTACATTGACAACTTAGAAAAACAGATTACTTAGAAGTTATGATGGGGTAATTCTGCTTCTTGGAGCCTCTGTAATGAATCACCATTTTCCCTCCCTCCCTTGACCTAATTTCAAAATCATATACCTGTGTAAAATATTGTGATGAGAATTGTGTCTAATTATCTTCTAAATTTTCCTTTAATTGCTAGAAGGATGCCCATTCTTGAATAAGGGAGGTATTAATGATGTAATAGTGTTAGAGAGTCCTTGAAATCTAGATTAATTATTAGTTGTGTGGACTTCTGAGAGTTTTTGATGTATTCATTTGCATTCACAAAGATGGCTTTTTAATTAAAGAGAGTTTTTGAACTTATACAAATGAGCCTTTTGCAAATGTCCCTAGAAACGTGAAAAGTGTTAAAAGTGGGAAGAATCGAAGTTTTGCTGAAGCATTACCTCCTGCTGCAAACACTGAATGACCAGAAGCATTTGAAACTCCAGACCTCCTGTCAGCAGCTCCAGCGGATCTCCAAGACCAAGTAGAATTACAAAAGCCTGTACTTGTTTCAAATACCACAGAAATGGTTCTGTACAAAAGAGCAATGTCAGGATATCTGATTTCCATTTCGGCTTCCACCACAGCATATGTTTCTACCTTTACCTGCATGCTTATTTTTTCCTCTTTAGAAATTAGATCCTCTTTCCCAAGGACTCCAGTGTTAAATGTTTCCTCATTGTAACTCTTATGATCCCTTGTTGCCACCTCAGACTTCTGGTTTTTCTTTCTTTTTCTTTGTTGGAGATCAAGAGAACAAACCGAAAGCTCTCAGTCTCCAGGTCTGTTTCACAGATTTATAAATGGTACCATATTTCCTGTATTACAGCCATTCAGTTCTTAATACAGCCTAACATCTAATTTACAATTTTGACTGCTGCTACATATTGAATTTGAGCAGATGTCTTTACTGAGCTGTCCACAGTGATGCCCAAATCATTTTCCTCAGAAGTCCACAGCAAATTTGGATCCCAGAGGAGTGAATACGTAGTTAATTTGTACATTCTAAAGTAAATTATTTTGTGAAGAAGTGGAATTTCATCTGACAGAATACTGTCTGATTTCCTCATTTTTGTGAGATAGAGCCACTCACACACCTCTGCCAGGGCTGGCTGCCTAATTTAAGTTTTCAGCATGAGCATAACGCCAACCTCTTACCACAACTGTGGTTCTATTCCAGAACTGTGCCATGGTGAGACTGGGACCTTTAAACCTCCTCCATGGTCCTGTCTCCTCCACAGTTCCCACTCACACACAAAACTGAAATCCGGACCTACAGGTGTCTTTAGTTTGGTCTTGTGATGACCTTTGAAAGTCTGTATCAGAGATATCCACTGATCTTCCCATGTCTCCTCTCGTTTAAGTCTTTGTCAGGGGGAATAAAACACATTTATTTGCATCTATTTCCTCCTATGCTTTTCTTGAAGATCAAGTAGTTCAGGGTGCCCACTATGATCTTCATAACTTTTTTGGTGTGTTTCACCTGGCCATTATACTATATCTAGTATGTAGTATATATATTATAGTGTATATATATATTATATATATATATATAGTCTATACTACTATATAGTATAATGGCCAGCACTTGCTACCTGGTCAGATATACTATACCCACTTAGAGCACATCTATTTCATGTTTTATTTCCAGGAGAATTAGCGTTTGATCTAAATTTCTCTAAAACAACATAAATATTTGACTAGATCAGGGCCATTTTTTTATTTTTACTGTTGATCATGCCCTCTGTTTTCAGATCTTTTGTCTCTGATGTTGTCTAAACTTGATGACGTGTAAGGTACAGGGTAGTGTAGGTATTAATCTTTCAATTTGTTGGAAAATAACATTAAATGCCATTTTGGTTCCCATTCCTCTTCTATGTTTATTCATGTTTTCATTTTTGAAAGTGCTCCTTTTCTGTTCTGAGGCACTCAAAAAATTAATTTCAGCCTCTGGTTACTTGTTTTTCCAATTTCTTGCAGTTCTCAGACATGGAACCATATATTCCCACATCCCAGAAACTTTTCCTTCTTTGCTTGACTTGAGGAAAAGTTTAATTTTCAAATTATATTTTCTGTTCCTTGAATAGATGGTTGCAACTTGGATTTTGACTGTTTCTTCCCTGGTAGCTTTCCTGCTCTGTTATTGTGTCTGGTAGCGAAATGTGAACACTCTCCATGGTTCTGTCAGTGTTTCTTTAAACATATTCCATGTTGATTTTCCCTTAGTAGATTTCTAGGGAAATAAACAAGGTATTTTTTTCTCTCCTCTCATATGCATACACATCTAGGTGTAAATTGCTTAAAGGCCAAATTGTGCTTCTTCACACCATGACCACAGTGGTATTTAAGGTCTCATTCCTGCAGGAGAGGGGTTGTTCTGAGCAAAGCACCTCCTGTCACACAGCTATTCCCTTCCCTGGCCATCTTCTAAGGCAATGCTCAACCAGCCAGGCCAGGACACACAAAGGCATTTGTTCCTCACCAAATTTTTTTGTTGTCCTCCTTCCAGCGTTTTCCAGTGACCTGCAGCGTTGGGATTGTTTCCATTGCAGTTTGTGCTGCTCTCGGTCTTGCTGTTGAAATGGGAATTTTACCTGTGAGGTTTCTGCATCAAGGTCTGCATGAAGACCTTGAGACCCCCTGAAGTTCTCCTTGAAAAACAAGAGGAAGAAAAACACACATCTGAATGAATATTTAATAGCTGGAGAGTCAGGGCCCAGGAGATGAGACCCGGAGGTTCAAGTTGTGATTGTGTCTGCTTTTGAGGGGACCTCGAACCTGAACTTCTGACAGCTGGGTGAAAGATGCAGTCAACAGACTCGTGGAATCTGTCTTAAAGCCACTTCTCTTTTTTTGGAATAAAGGTAAATTTTATTATTACAAAATTTGAGAGAGTTAATGATCACTGGTGCCATCACTAATTTGTCTTTTTCACTTTCTTTGAGAGCTTTATTCAAATTGATATTTTTCTGTGAAAGATTTTGCTTTCTCTAAGACAGACTCAAGCGGGAATACTGGAGAGTCTAAAAATTCCCCCACATATACAATTCCACTGAGCCATCTTCTTTTAACCTTCCCAGGTGCATATCTGCACTTAGCTTCAGAAAACATTTTGCTTTCCTGTTGGGTTGCAGACATTTACCCATCCCTGATTTGAAATATAGATTTTGCTCATATACTTAGACTCACTGTTGGTGCTGAACCAAAATCCTCGGTCTAGCACTTTTATTGTGGATAGAATTCATCTGGTTTTAACATTTCCTCGAATCTTTGGTTTAAATAAATCTTCCCGAAATATCCTTGGTCTTCCTTGAAGGCAGTCTGTTTTCATGTTGCTTAAAATGTAAACCATCCGTGCAATGTAAATGCAAACCTCCAGGCAATTGATTTTCTAATTTGTTTTCTCCCGCACTGGAAACACAAGAACATGTACTTCATTTACATCTATTATTACTATATTATAGATATTGTTATTATTATTAACATTATTATTATTATTTACTCTGGGGGTGTTACGTACCCTCAGGCAGATACATTGTAAATTGAAACCAGATGTCCGACGAGTTGATGGCACAGAGATTTCCAAGAAGGACTGAAATCTTTTCCTAAAATTCACAATGCTGCAGACAAACTAACGTGAGTCTGTGTGACAAACAGGGAACAGATCACGGCAAGCCTGAAATAATGTCACATGTCACCTTGTGTTTACACTAAACTCACACTTCCCACAGTTTTAAGTTTGCCCTTCAAACACAAAGTGAAAAAATAACAAAACAATTAGGGAAGGTAAGAGGCTACAGTAAGATTAGAAAATAGGGAAGGTACATTCGGAAGCCATTAACGACCCAATGCTACTAACTAAAGCTAGCTTTAAGATAGTCCCTCCTGGGAGGATACTTCAAAGATCCTCGAATAAAAAAGGCAATTTATTGGCTAAGCGATCTTCTTAGAGGCCCCAAATTTCCTACCCAGCCCATTTGTTTTCCATTCCCCTTAAATTTTAAAGTCACCTTTGCAATTGCTCAAGATATTTAAGGAATTTTTTTTAGAAATTACACTAATTGGCCTATTTTTACTCCCCTCTCTTCGCCCTTAAAAGACTACGAAGCTTGGTGCCTAAAAATAAGTCGGATCGAGCCGAAGCCTGCGCTCTCCAGATGGTTATCAGCAAGAGAGTTCCCTCTCCAGCCCGGGCTGTGCGCGCTCCCTGCGCTCCCCACGCCGGGAAATTTAACCATTGCAGCCGAGTGAGAGCAGCCACACCGCCGTGAATGTAGGGCACCAACCCGCCCTGCTGCGGCTATTTCCGACCCACGCCGGGGCTGTCTTCTCCCCTCGGCCCCCCTGACTTCCACAGTGTTGCAGCAGGCTGAGGAGGAACTGAACCGATCTCCTCTCGCTGCGAGCCGGGGGCTGATGGCAGCTTTTAACACCTAAAAACTGGCATTGTTTAGTTTCCATTAGAAACAAAGTGGCCGAAAGTGCAGAATCTGGAAAGACAGGCCTATAACAAGGAAGAGATGTGTGATCACAACAAGCTATTCTCGCACGCCTCTTCAAATGGCATTTTAATTTTCTGCAGCACTCTCGGAAATATTGCGACCAGGACTTTGCCACGGGAAGAATGTGGCAAATTATGTCATGTAAAGGCAAAGGATTGTCCCCACGACCCCGTGCTTGGACATTGAGAGGTACCCAAAGCAGCCAATGTGCTGGGTTACTGCGGTGGATCCTGCAGTGCTCTGCTCCCCCGCAGGAGTCACAGCCTCTGCTGATGGGGCTGTGTTGATTTTCTGCCTTCCCTACATGGCCTTGAACATGTAGGAGACAAAAAAAGCATAATCTCCAAGACCTCCAGCTGGCAAGGAGGTGAGAAGCTATACTCAGTAAAAAAGTTATGCATGTGCTTAATATTAAATCTGTGAATCTCACTAAATTTGCATGTGTTAAATGGTGACATTTTTATAGGACCATAGAGCACACTTAGAATCTAAAAGTTCTCAGCATAAACACAAGACTCCTGTTATCCATGGGACTCATTTGCCCATATTTGTCAGAACAGAAAATGAAGAAAAGTGTTAATTGAACAGTTTGAAATTGTTGTTTTACACTGCAAGCTGCCAGGACATACAAACAGTCTAGACTTGAATCATGTTCCAAGATGAAAATACATACAAATATCTGAGAGACGTAAGTGTAAATCAGAATATCAGGACAATATTTTACTTTTGGAATTTTGGGTAGAGAGTGACATTGGCAGGGAATAAAGAGTTCACCACCTGTCTTTCACCTGTATCACACTCATTTTATTTGTTCATTCTAATTTTTTCATTCATTTATTTGTATTCTCATCAGATCCTTCTCATGAGCAGGGAGGAATGGGTTATTAAAATATCCAGCCAGCATTTTCAATAGGCACATGTCAAAAATGGAATTTACACATAAGACAGTTGTAGAGACATGGCAGATAGAAGAGGACACAAAGTGTTGAATCTTTTGTGGATTAAGCCCAATTTATTTCCCAGACATCAAAAGATATTTTCTGACTTTTCCATGCAATGTCTGTAATCTCTTCTTTGTACATTCATGGACTGCTGGGGCCTCTGTGGCTGCTGATTCCTGCAGCTCACGGGCCATAGGGTCTGACACAGCCCCACACAGGTTGGGAATGCCCCAGAGCCAGAAAATTCAATACTACTTGATATCTTTTAGCCTAAGTTACACAATCTATCTCCTCTTGCAGGTGACTGAGGAGGAAGGGAACAAAGCAGGATCAGAACCAATGTGGTGTCTCCTAATACCTGTCTACGAAGGAGAATTTAAATGACATTTCAAATGAAGAAGAAAAAAATCCCCCTTGTCTAGTTTGTGCTGAATCCTTTTCCCCATGCTCTTCCTCATGTTTAATTTTTAGTCATTTGCACTCTGATAGAGATCAAAGACTTCTGTCAAAATACAGTTTGCACTGAAGTAGGTATTTTGCAAACATACAGGGAGATATTTTTCTCCCCTGGTGTATCAAAATTTAAAACTAGTCTGAAATGACTTGTGAAAGGAGAGATTCCTACAGACTTCTGCTCTCTATTGCTTGCATTTTAAAAAGAATTATAGTAAAATAGTCTATTTTCATTTTATGTGTCTATAAAATGCACCTTATATCCCTTGACTTGCAGAGACACTTAGCAGCAACAAGCAAACATAGGAATGATTACTCATAAACTGTTACAGAAATAATCAGTGAGCAGGTTCAAAAGACCTGAGCTGACACTGCAAGACAAGGTGCTATTTTCCTGCTAGAAGGCATTTTATGTCAGAGAGACATTCAGTAGCCTTTTATAATTTTATCTAAATGAAGTGAGAAAACAAGTTAAAGACTTTTTAGGAAACCGGGTGAAAACTCCAAAACAAATAGATGTAAAAATGAAGGGATTGCTTAAAGCACCCAGGAGTGGAGCCCTCATGTATATCACTCTATTATTTTATCTGCATGAGGGGAAGATCACTTGCAGGTTGGCAGCAAGGAATTGTAACCTCAGGAGAAGGGAATCTCTCCTCCCCCAACCAAAGAGAAATATCATCTGATATATTAGCACTTCAAGTCTCCCTGTTTCCTAAACAAGTTCAGGTGTGTGTCTTTAATAACAAAAAGATAAATCCAATAGGTAAATTTTAAGACCAAATCAACCTTGGCTTTCCAAGCTGAAAGGAGGACATATTTCTGTTAGGACAGGCATCTGTAACATCAGTAAAATATTTTAGATGTGCTGTGTGTCCATTTACCAAAACCACACAGGCACATGGACTCTGCTCTCGCTAAAAAGATTTTTCTGTCCAAATTATGCTTCTGTTTGCATCTAAGATCACCCTTGCTCAGCTTCTGGGAGACGCTGCCTCAAACCTCCACCATTGGAGAGGCCCACGAGTCAGGGCAAGATTCTGTCTCCCTCTCCCGTCCCTGCAGTTAACCCCCATTGCAGGGACAGCAACCAGGATGGTCCCACAGCTGCCACCAGCAGCAGCTGGAGATTGTCCTGGCACAGCACAGGGCTCCTGCAGGCAGCACACTGGGGATCCCCAGCAGCCCTTATCCCGCAGGAGCCACTGCATCCTCCCCTCCTCGTTGTGGCCATTCCTCCTCAAAAGCTCAAACTTCTCCCTTGCAAGCACATTTGCCACTTCAAATCTGTTTTCCCACAGGACTTTTTTCTTTATCATAACAATCTGTTAGCATTTTGCTGAACTGCCACATATTGTCCAGGCTCTTTTATGCAGGCTGGGGGAAAAAAAATCCCTCCACCTTTCCATTTCAGATCCTTATTTCTCTGTCTGGAAAAAATCCCCATGAGAATGTTGCTTTTATTGTTGCTGTATATTTTTATCTTGCCCTTTCATGCTCAACAAATTGTTGCCCCCTCCCCATGCCACCTGTTCTCACCTCTGGCCAGCCCTTCCTTTAGTTTTTAATTACCATTTCACTTACCTGTTATGACTCTATGCAGAATCATTGACACTAGAAAACACGCTGCACGTTGCTCTCTTGTCATTGAGCTGCTGGCTAGACTGGTTGTTGTCTTGGCCATGGGGACAGGATTCCACTCAGAGACCCTAAGCAATTATCTTTCTTCTTCCCTTTGAGGTTGGAGCATAGTATTGGTAATTAAATTCATACTTCTGTTTGTTGTGGTTTTTTTCTTATATGTTCCCATTTCCCAGAAACCTTAGGCAAAAGATTTTTTGCTGGGATGAGGAAGAAGGACCTGAGGCTGGTATGGCTTAACTCTGGAATACAATCTGGATTTAACAGCTACATAGTGAATCATTATGTATTTTTATTTTTTATTTTAAAAAAAAGAAGAAAAAAGAAGCACTAGATGTTTTGCTGAGCAGTTGAGAATTTATTAGGTCACATGCACAGTTTGCTACGCCAGAACCTGTCTGGAATGCATTTTTTTTTTTTAAGGGCAAGATATTCAAAGGTTAAAAATGAACTCCTGGCAAAAACCATGAAGAAGTGGACAGGGAGAAGGGAAATCTCCTGGGATGGGTGCCTTTGGTTGGAATCACTAGCTCTGTTTTCCACTCAGCCAGCTGGGCTCTCTTCCCTCTTTTGCATTTCTGGGCCTTGTTTGCTGCCACACACTACAAACCCCAAGCAAACAAATCTCTCTCTCGGCATTTCAGGTCATTGCCAAGCTCTTGTGCTGCCAACCCCTATCTGAGTTCTCAACTGCACAGGCCCTCTTCTCCCTGCCAGACCACTTCTTTCTATACAGACGTGCCATCTCCCTCCACCACTTCCCAATTTGTTTGTCTCCAAAGCCGTTCATTATTTCCCCATTTCATTTCCCTGCAGAGGTCTGATCCAAGGCCCATTGAAATGTTTCCATCAGCTTCAATGGGATTTGAATCAGGCCCAACATCTTTGTCTCTTTCAGGCATCCTTAGCTGCCTCTGGGTCAATATTTTTTCTATTTTTGCAAGGCCTCTTTTCCCCTCCCCTTTTCATTCAGCAATATGGAATATGCTATGGAATCTCCTCTGTCCTGCATGGCCTACTCATGCTGGCAAAGATATCTGAGGGCCAGCGAGACAGAGGACCTGGAAGAAGGTGTGGAAATTGCAATGCACAAACCTTGGCTGGAGGTAGAACTGCCTTTCAAAAGGTTTAATATTTTTCAATTTACTTTTAAGATGGCTCTCACATTTGGCAATATTTCTTGGGGTTTGCCACAATTATCAGCTGCACAGAAGATGCAAACCAGACAAATGGTGCATTAGGTTGCTGCTGAAGGATGAAAATTTCACAGGTGTGCTGTGGAAGAGGACAGCCTTGGATGGTGTGCGCCTCCACTGGAATCAAAAGGACTTCGGAGATTTCCAGGAGGTAAATATTTGTCCCCCAAAAATACAAATCCAAATAAATAAATAAAATACGATTCAGACCTTTGAAAAAAGAAACCCCATTTGCAGTCATGAGTGCAGTTAAAATTTCAGCTCACAGGTGTTTTTTTGTTTGTTTTTTTTTTTTTCCGGAATTACACAAAAGATTGTTACATCTCTTTTAGCAAAGTAACCCTCCAGATGCAGGAACTGGTTTTGGCCTGCCTCCATAAAACATAGTTAAGAGTTTTCACCTCTGCTAAATGCCTTTTTCCTACCAAAGACATTTTCCCCTCACATGGAGTCTTATCTACCTCTCAAGTATCCTCCCCTGCTGCAGCCGTTTGTTTGTTTATGGCAAGATCATCTTTTAATGGCAGCCTAAAGCCTTTGTGTTTATCTTTGGCACCATCGTTTCCCCCTACCTGCTGTGCTGGCAGCCCTTGTGCATTGTTCAGGTCCAAGCCCGTGTCCCACCCCTCCATGGGCAGGGATGAGCTGCCTTGCTGGGAGCTGGGACAGGCTGGGTGTACTCGTACCATGAGCAGCCAGGAGAGCACGTCCAAGAGCAAACTTCCCCCCTTTTGCACCGCTTTTTCCATCCAAGAGCAAATCTCCCCCCTTTTGCACCGCTTTTTCCCTGGTCTAAGAGGTGGAGCTGGTATTTTCCCATGGCAGAGGCGCTGATAATTTGAAGTATTAATTTCATCATTCCTGCAAATACTGGGATTGTCTGGGATGCAGTAAACACCCTCCAAGTGCGCCACTGCTCCAAGCCCCATTGAAATCAGCAGGGGTCTTTCTGAACTATTGAATTGCAGACTTTCCTCGGGGTTGTGTACAATGCCACAGACTTAATTACCATGTTCCTGGCTGGATAAATATGCAAATGGACTTTTCAGCTGGAGGGCCTTAAAATACAGGTTGGCCACATGGCAACTAATGACTTGATTTGGGCTATATGCAAACATTTGCCAGCCAAAGGCCTCCTCCTATTCCCATGGAAGCAAAAGGCACAATTATTACCAGCTCCAGGGAAAGCACGACTCAGATGCCTCCTTTAAATAGTGGCCCATGTTCCCAAGCAGCTCAAATCTGTCAGCAGCCTTTCCTCAGCCTTCCCTTCTTCTTCTCTCCCTGTTCTGCTGTGATAAGAAAATGTTCACGACACAGATTTTATCATAAAGGGTAGAGATTTACACATCTGCAGGTTTCACAGCTGCAGGGCAGGCATCCTGGTGCAAAAGCAGCTCCAGCTATATTCAACACATGGGTTGTTTTCACAAAGAAGTGGGAGCCTTTCCCCAGAAAGAGCAAATCAGCATCTTAAATTTACCAACACAACCTCAGCAGCACGATAGCACCACACACTTTCTCTTAAGGTGCTGAGCACGAATTCAGGCTCTCTCAAATCATTAAAGCTAATTTACATGGCTGATGGTGAAGGGCAAGAGAAGATTCAGCCCCACAAAGCTTGTCTTGCTGACTCAGCTCCATGGGGCTCCAAGGCCAGCTGTAAGCAGACTTGGTTAATCAGCTTCTGTTACGGGATAAAAACATCTGCTGGAAACCTGATGTCCCTAATAACTCACAATTCCCATATTGTATTTATTGGCATTCATAGTCTATTTTTGACTTTTTTTCTCTATCAAAGAGCTGCATCAATAAAGCACCATTTCAGTCATCTACTTTTGAGAAGGCTCGTGTCCAGAGACACAAACCGTGACTGGTGCATTGCTTGAGGACCTCTGCAATATTTTTCAACAGTGCAAGAAAAAGCTGGAGTGTGTGCCAGTAATGGCTTCACTCCAACTTCTCCTGAGGGGCACCACAGCACAGAGAGGTAGAGAAACAGCAGGAGGAGTTAGGATGAAGAGCCATTTCTTAACTGTTGCCATGGAGGTTTTTGCTGTGGTGTGATGGAGGAGTGGGACAGCTGAGGGACTGGCAGTGAGAGGTGGGTGACAGGAATTTCTGGGCATCACACTTATCTGGAGGAAAACACTGACGGGACAGGATCTGCCAGCTTGTCACCAAGAGCTTTGCATGTTCTGTGCCGAGGCACAAGGCAGAATATTTGAATTCACCCAGGATTAGGTACAGACCCGTGGTTCTAAATGTCAGTTTTCTGCTGGTACTTTCTATTATATTTTTGTGAGTGCCTGCAATCAAACACTGGCAGAAAAACATTTGGATAATTGGATATGAAAGCCAATGATACCACTTTTTAACGTGAAGTGAAATACTGAGTCCCTTCTGACTCAGTTGAAAAGGGCAAAAGTTTGATAGTGCTGCTCCATCCATGCCTGTGAATCAGCAATTAAGGGATCATAATAAAATACAGAAAAATAAGTTATTTCTAAGTTGCCTCTTAAATTACTCCAATTTGTGTCAGCAAAGACATCTAAAATAGAGGTTTGAAAGCATGAGAGCAACAATATTACAGTAACCATGCAGTGTGCATTCCAAAGAAATGACAAAGCCTCGCTGCAGCATTTGACACCACAAAAATACTCTGGGAAAGGAGAAAGGTTCAGTGGGCAGAGCAACAGACAATATGTAGTGATCCAGAAAAGCAACCAGTTGATCTCTATCAGTTCCATTTTTTCCTCTCTCTGGGTATTTACTCCATAGCAGCTCACGACACTAATCAGACAGAGGGGCATTGATAAACAGAGGTTGATGACAAACAAGGAACAATAATATATTAGACACATAGAGGTTAAAGGGAATCAACAGTCTAAATGTAAAGTAATAATGTGTGTTCATGTGCGTGCCAGTATGAATGCATGTGCATGTATTAAAAAAGAAATCTATTATTAATTCTTTAATATTACATTTGTAAAAAAAAATTATCATGGCTGTACCTAAGTACTTGGGTTGTTAATTCAGAATCTAAAAAACACAGTATCCATAAAAGTATAACTCTGTCCTTGACAATACTGTTGAGAATTAATTGGTATTTATGGAAGAAGCAAGTTTTAGATGATAGGAGAACCATGTAATTTATATCCAATCAACGAGAAGACAAGGAAAGCTAAAGGTAGCTAGTGCTGGTGAAAGTTTGTTTTATTTTTGTGAAGTTGTTGAGAACCATACGGGGTGCCTGCCATGCATTAACCTGTTTGGATGAAGATTCACAGCAGGTTGCTTCAGTATATTGGTGTCCTCTGCAAATCATCTGGACAGCTGGGACCATGAAATTTACCCAGATCCAAAAAAAGTTGACCCTCACCAAACCTCAGTGCCCTCTAAGGCCATATGTGCAGACCACTTCACATTTTGCACTTGTTTTGTCACTGTGGAATGACAAAAATGCTCTTGTGAAGTGGACATGAGATTTTCAGGTCCTTCCACACAGAAAACTTGTCAGCAAAACTTGTCAGATGTTTTTTAACTACAGCATTATAGACACATTTTCCCTTTGTTTTTTAGCATCATCTTCTGTACCATGAAATAAATAAAGGAAGACAAAAGCCTGTTTGACTCAATTTTGTGCTTCTGAACCAAATATAATCCCATCAGTTTGGTTCCATCATTTGTAGTGAACTATTCACTAATCTAAGACAGGTGCCCCTGGGTGTTAACATTTAGTCTCCTAGTAGAAAAGTGGGTGCAAAGTTAAACCACATGTTCTACTTATAAATAAGTGAGGTGTGATTAGGCAAAGTCTTTAAAACACGGGCTCAGACACACACACACACATGCACACAGAGTCTGCAAGGAAAAGATGCTGACACTTGCAGGCTGTGTTGTGCAGTTATGATCTGGACTTAACTCTTTGCCAGGTGGATCTCTCTGCAGAAATCTGAGGGGCAGAAGGTTATGTTGAGCTCATTACTGTGGACAGCTTTTAAAACAAAAGCGATAATATGGACATTCCGGGGATGATGTGTTTCATTAATATTTGCCCACTGCTAGGCTGTGTGAAGAGCTTTGCTTAGAGGAAACTTTGAAGCTTCTTAGAGTGTTATCTGTACAAAAAGTAGATAAACGTGTCCATTTAAAAATACGTGTCAAACTGCTTTAGTTCTCATGAGCAGCCTCTGATCAGCTGAACTTTACTTTTATTGATGGGAGGAAAAAGTCTAGAAAAAGTCCACCAACTCTCTAAAAATTGCTTTTAATGTCATGTCAGGTAGAAATGAATGCCTAAAACCTGGAGCAAAGGCTGCGGTAAGCCAGCAGTTCAAGAACTGTGCTCACCGTATACTCCCTTTTGTGCAAAATGATTGTCAAAGGCTTCCAGTTCTGATTTCTGCTTTATTTTCTCAGGAGGATTAAGGTTGATACTGTGTGGGTGAGTCACAGAGCAGTGGAGACTCCTGGCCAACATGTCACAGTGCAGCAACATCCAGGAACCTGCTTCCAAAATAGCAGAGGGGACAGAAAACTCTTCTTGGCTTTGAATTAATTATTGAATATGGTCTGATATTATTTGAAGAAGCAAAGCACAGGAAACATAATCAATTATTTCTGTAAGAATGCATTTGAGGCTCAAGTTGCAAATGTTAGGAAAGAAGATTTTTTTTTAAAAAAAATTGAAAACAGTTATTTCAGTACTGCTGGTAGCTTTAAAGTCTGAACCATCATAGATCTAAATGTCTTCAAACGCTGGCAAAAGAGCAATGGAAAATTAATGATGCAGTATTTCAACAGAGATGTTCACATCATCCGTTATTTGAGGATCACAGCATTCCAGAGAAATGAATAGCTTATCCCCACTTTACAGACAACCAGACAGGGAATTTCCGTGGCTCACCTACAACCACTCAGCCTCATGGTGACACCGCTGTGGGCAGAGCAGCTTCATATCTGCTTTCATGTCTGCCATACCAGTCCTAGGCACACAAGGGGCTGTTGCAGCATATCACATAGGCTTTCCAGTGCTGAATTATTTGCATCTGTGCTTGAAGCCCTCTTTCAGAATAAAGCTATTGAAATTTAAATACCCCCTCACCCTACAAAATTGAGTACTAAAACTATACTCTGTAAGTGTAAAGAGAAACTTCACTTATTTTTGAATTCAATACACATTCTCATAATGTCTTACTACAAAACAAGGGAGAGTTTGATCTAGAAAGGGAGATGAAGTTGTTTTTTATCAGTAGTGAATATAAATATCCTTTAGGAATAACTGAGATATTAAAAAAGGAAGATTTTATTGTACTATACCAGATGTAGCATGTCAGTAATATGCTTCTGGAAAGCCTTACAGATGATGTAGGAGGCAAAATAAAATTGTTAAATTAAAATTGTGAAATGAAAATTGACTAAAACTGATCTTTTTCAGAATTAATTTTCATTGGATGTTGAAAACGTATTTTCTTTTGCTTCAAATCTGAGAAACACCTACTGGAAAGTTGAGCCATCTCATGAAATTCAAATGTAGTCATCGCTACTTATCCATCCTCACTAAGTACACCTAAGACCTTGGAGCACAAACGCACCTCTTCTTGCCAAAAGAAATATTTCTCCCTCCCTAAATGAGGAGACTGCAGCGCTCTGCAGTTCAGATTATTGCCACCTCCCTCCACTGTGCTGAAAAGGAGCTGGAGTGGACCACAAGGCTCTGTAAGAGAGAGAAATTAATTCCAAGAGCGTAAATGAAGCCTAAACAAGACCTGTGAAATACGAATCTATTACAGATGGGTGGGTTTTTTCCCAGTACAGTTTTGGATTTTCACCCCTCTCCTCCTCCTATCACATGTTGCTTGTTTTAGTGGTTGGCAGGAGGGAGGGGGAGAGGAACTAGCAACATGTGTGCCTATCATCACCCTGACCACTGTGCTTGTACATCTAACTCGCTCCCCTGTGCTTTGTCTGCTTTCTGTCTTTATCCTGCTCCATCCTGTGAGCACTCACGTGCCTGTGAGCTCTGCCCGGGCTGCCTTCAGCTGCAGAGCAAAGCTGCAGACACTCTGCTCACAACATGGAACCTTCTCACTCTTTCCCCCAGAGAGATTTGTCCTGCGCATTAGTCCGGTGCAAGAAGAGCAGAGACTAAAGCCTTCTCCTCTCTCCTTTATCCAAACCCAGCCAACCAACAGCTCTTCCTTCTGGCACATCAGTACAAGAGATGCCTCTCCTAGAACACAGGGCTTTTGGAGACAGAGTAGAAGGAGAGAAGGAGAAAACATAGGAAAGAGCAGGGTTGGAAGGCAGATTCTGCCTCTCGTAGCTTTCTTTTCTATTGCCGAAAAGTGGGCTGGGGGAAGTGTTAAAGTGACTGGTGGCTGCCCTGGGGATCAGGCTGCCAGCTGTGCAGGAGACACCCACACCAAATCTTCTCTCTCCTACCTTGGCCCCAAGAATCAAGCGAGCTCCAGGAATTTTTATTAAAAAAAAAAAAAAAAGAAGCATCTTACTGTGCAACACCACACAACAAGATGGATCCATGAAACAGCACAAGGAATGTTAAAATGGAAGTAATTATCTGTTTCACTGAGGCTAAACTGATAAAGTCCTCCTTTGCATTTTAATTTAGTAAAAACCATCTGCTCCTACACCCTGTACCAAGGTGCCCATATTAAATGGGCCAAGGATCAGTAATGGGCAGGTCCTCTAAAAGTCACTTGAAACGTACAATTAACATGTTCTGAGAATGCTTCCACTGAGCATGAAGAAGCCTTTTCTTAAGCAATGCTATTAATTGTTGTGATTACCAAAAACTTTCCAATTTATCTCATTAGCAATAAAAAAATTGGTGTTTATCGAAGTATTTAATCAAAATAAATGAAAAGAAATGCGAGAAAAATGACTCCTGGAAAAACAAGAGCTAAGTCAAAAGTTTTCAGTTTTTAATTTTTATTATTAAAAAAAGAAAAAGAAAGGAAAAAAGAAAAAAGANACCCAGAAATTAGTAAAAAAGAAAAAAAAAAGAAAAAAAAAGGACTAGTGGTTTAGATAACCATTAAAAAAGTTCTGGTTCCCTGCCCTGATTTTTCTTTCTTCTAATGATCTATAAATATTATCAAGGTACACACCAGCACCTTCCATGTGATGAACTGGGAGATCTTTCCTGGTAAGTTCGTTCAGAATGGTGTAACTGGCCAGATGTCTGGTTCACAACAGAGAATATAAGAATATTTGTAGTACATGGGGCTGGGTTACTTAAATGACACACATTTCTGCAAATCCTACACAAACTGTATGCACAGGAAGAAAAGGCCTGGGTCACCAACAGAAAAATTCAAAGAATGCAGGTTCACCAGAAAAGTCTTTCAAGAAATGGAAAAGAATTCATTTTCCAGAATATAAGCTGTAAGTGCAGAAACACAGCTAAGATGTCAACATGATTACTGGACAGAGAGGGTGAAAAGAGGTGGAGTTGGAATTACTCCATAGGGCAATCCTGTGAGGACCTACCTCCACAGGAAACAGTGAGGCAATTGTGGATGTCTAGCTCCATGAGCTCCATGAGTTTTGTCGCTGAAAACCTCAGGAGCTGAATTAAGCGCAGAGTGAACACACAGGAGAGTTTAGAAGAGAAGTAGAGGACTCATCATCCCAGCCACTCTTGAAATTAGACCACACATATTTTATTGCCTGAGAGACTGAAACTCAGGTGTAACACATGCAGCCATCCTGGCCGTGTACAAGCTCAGGCAGAAAAATGAAGCTGACTGAAGGGTTCGACCAGTGAGGGCTAACATTTACACCTGGTTAGCAAACTGCTGACAGATGTCAAGAAGAAACATGAGTGTATCTTTAAATGCAAAACAAATAGACTGATGGGGGCTGCCACCAGGTTTGTGAGGAACCCTCCTTACTGAGCTCAGCCTGAACTAGTCCAGCATTTTGACTTCCACAGCCCACAGCCAAAAGCACAGGGTTGTGATGCCATAGCTGTTACACAAAGACCCTATTCCCACAGCACTATAAATGCAAATGATTGTGAAAGGATACTCAGCGAGGTTCAGTAATAATTCAAATCACAAATCCTTTTGCCATGCAACTCATATAATATGATATTTTTTATGGAAGCCCTTCTGCTCCTCCAGAAGGCATTAAATTGTTATTCATATTTCAGATTAAAAAACTCAGGAAGAGTATTAAAAGACAGGCAGTGATAGCAAGATAGATTCAAGGCATGTGTATATGCCTCATGACTGCTATAGCAAGGGCTCCTGGTCTAGAAATATGAAAAGGAAGTCAACTGAACAGCATGAAAATGGGTGTAAACATGGAATTAAAGAGATCAATCTCCAGAAGTACAATAGCATTTTTAAGGGAAGGGTGTGTAATTTGAACAAACACAGCTGAAGGCAAGAATTAGCACCATATGCATAATCACATAAATCAAGATAAATAAGATTGGTAGAATTACACACGATGCCTGTTTGCTCTGAAGAACAGGGAAGTGGATAAACAAGGAAGTCTCAGGCTTAGCAGGCAGGGTGTCTGAGGCTGAGTGGCAGCCTTGGTAGGCTGCTAGTGCTTTTTAAATGCATTACTAAAGAATACAATCATGGCACAAGGATCAGAGCTACTGAAGCTCGGGCTACAGAGCTCCACTGATAGCCAGCAACACACGCAGGTGCAAGAGGAGACATGTTTCTTTTAAACAGCTCATTCATTTTAAGTCTCAGTTCATTTGCCACTGAAAATATGAAAGCAGTACACTGGAGAGAAAAAAAATCTGTTAAGGTGTGCATACCAGCTCTCCAACAAGCAGTCGTATTTTAAAAGCTTATTCATGTAGTTGTAAAGGTGGTGAAGTTTCGTTTTGGGTCCTTCACTGGCATAAAGTACTGTGGTTTGATTTTCTTTTTAATGCGCTGGTTAATTTATTCCTAAAAAACCTGTATTTTTATTCAGCTCTCGATCCTGAATTTGACCTAATGAACCCAGAAGCATTAAAAAAACCCAAAGTGAGATCAGTCATTAATATTAAAATGCAGAGTCCAGCAAATTCAGAAAGAAGCTGATATATTCAGAAATGATGCTCTGCCACGGAGGAGGAACTGGGGCTCTCAGATAAAGTGTGCTGGGGCTCTGGGCCATCACTGTGAGCATTGTGGTGCAACAGGAGCAGGTCTGCAGAGAGCAACACTTGGCTGTCAGTGAACACCAGGTGACTGAGAGGTTTGCTTTTTGCCATTTCTGTGAGCTGAATGTCCACCACCACAGGGCTGTAACTGCAATTAATGATTGGAGTCCTCTAGCTTGGCTCCTCCCAGCAGAATTCCAGTTTATGTCCTCAGGGCTGCTCCAGCCTGATCTGAAGCACAGGAGGTGAGAACAACCAGCTTTACTTCCAACACATGCTCTGGGAATACTGAAGAGAGGAGCAGTCCTGTGAGAGTACAGAACCACGAAACAGAAAACAAGGCCTGCAAGCTTTTCTTTGAAGTTCCAGATTCATTTCTTTCACTCAGAAGTTATGGATAATGGACAATTGGAAAGATTGTTCCTACCATCTAGGTAGGGATGTTATAACAACGTCTCTTCCATGTGGCTAATGAGAAAAGACATATGAAAAGATGTGTAAAGCATGAGTTAAGGGCAAAACAGTGTTGACACAGATAAATCTGAACTGATTTGGCTTTGGTTAGGTCTCCTCCAGCTGTCACAGAACAGCTGCTCTTCAGCATGACTGTATTTTCTACATTTTTTTCAAGTGTGATACCATTAGCTCAGATATTTTTCTATTATTCCAGAAAAACACAGGTCTCACACTCATTTACGAAATTGCTGGGACTTTTTTAAGGCTACAGCTGACTCTTCAGAAGGAACTGCCTACAGCATTATTAAATGCTTTCTTGTACCCCGGTGTCTTTGATAGGAATGAAGACACCGTTGCTGTGAAGTTAAACCAAGAAACATTGCTTTTGTCACCTTTAGCAGTTTTCAGAGGTCAGCTGCTCCAGGCTTCAGTGCAAGGGACACCTTGCAGCTGTGGGCTGGGGTTGGAGGAGGCTGGGGTTGGTACAGCAGGGCTCCCTCTGTGTCTCACTTCCCCTGCAATTGTCAGGAATGAAAAGAAAAAAGGAAAGAAATGACGCAGGAGTGCAGAGATAAGAGGCAGAGCTCAGCTTTTCTTTGATCTCCTTCTCTGTTGCAGGCAGAGGAGATCAAAGAAGAGAGGCATAACAGAAAGCACGTGAGACGGGCATGCCTGTAAGAGGTTGTCACTTGGAGCGCCTTGGCTGCGACTTTGGGAGTATGGCTGCTTGGGAACACCACGTCTCCTTGAGTGGGAGCTGCAGCAGCTGGGACAGAGGGCAGGGGACTTATTTTCACCCAGAGAGCACAGGGAGTGCAGCAGGCTTTCCTCCAGCCAACCTTGCAGCTCACCAGTGGGCACCAGGAGCGAGCGCGACCTTTACTGCGCGGCGGTGACGGAATCAGGCTCGATTTACACCAGCCTAGTTCAGCCCAGGACCACTCTTGGAAAGGTCTTTCCGGAATGGAAATATCCTTCCATTGTACTGGAAAAGCAACAAAACTCCATTGTAGATGCTATAACTTCTCTCTGGCTTGCCAAAGTCAGGTGGAAACGGCAATACGGTGTTTTTCTTACCAGTTTACCTGCAACGACACTGAAAGCTTTTGCTTGTGCCAGCCACGGATCACACCTCATTCTACCCTTGAACGACACAATTATGCCAGAAAAGTCTGCTGAGCGGGCTTAAGAGGGAAAATGTGGTTCCATTTTATCACATTGGAGTTTTCTCATTAAACTTATTTGGACTGGGATTAGGCTATTAGAGAAAATTGAACCCCAAATGATTGGAATGGAGAGGAAACCAAATTAAAATATTCTCATATGCTACAAAGGAAACAGCCCCCAAAGAAATTATAGAAAATATAAAAATGTATAGATTTATAGGGGGGAAAGAGGTAAAATGGTAGAAGAATTCAGTAAGATATCCTAGTTGAAATAGCACAACCTGAAGCAAAAAAAAAAAGCAAAAAAGCAAAAAAAAATTAGATTAAATAGATTAAAATACTTGAAGTACTTTCTGTACTCAAACAATGCATCTTTTATTGTAAGGACCTGTTATTGTTCGTGTATAATAATCCATAAATTAGAGTTAATAGGCTTGGTTTAAGGTTGTACAACTTAGATTTCAACAAGAGACTGTTACTACATATAAATAAACTTTAAGAGGAAAATGATGTCACTGTACCTGAGTTAAATATATATGTTTACTTATATTAAGTAGTATATAAGGATATATAAGTAATCAGTATGGGCTTTCTTTGCATGCTTGGCTCTTAAGCATTTTTATGACTCCAGAATCATTGGTTATTTAGTAATTTTTGCTATTAATTGAATTAGCTCTTTTAAACTCCTTTTGTTTCCCCTCAAACTTTGTTTTGCCTTGAATTTTCTAGCTTTCTGAAAATGCTGAGTCCTCTTCAGCACTGGTTGATAGGAAGGGGATAGAAAACTGAGAGAGTTCTGTAGACACAGAGAGGCTGCAGCTGGGGGGCAGAGCAGTCTGGGAGCAGTCAGGAGGCCCCAGGGGATGGCTCCACCAGGCATTTATTGCTTTACTTGGGCCTCCTCCTTCCCCACCATCTAGAGCTATCACTCTCCTCCTTTCCATGTCTGTCTGTTTCCTTTGGATAACTTCTCTTTTCCTTCCTTCACTTGCTTTGCTCCCTCTCAACTCTTCATTGTTTTCTTGTTTCTAACCTGTTTTTATCTCACACCTTCTTGTGGTTCCTCCGCAACCTCTCCCATCTTCTCACACTACAGTAACCTCGCTCAGCCTGCCTCTTTCTTCCAGCCTTCCAGAACTTGGGATTTGGGCTGTTTATGATTCAACAATCCTGCCTTAGCAATGTGTGGAATTATTCATTACACTCTCCCATCAATTCTCAAATTATTTTCATTAGCATTCTTCAGTTACTCAGGCCAGACTGGACCAGAATGATAGATCTACCCTCAAGGGTGGGAGAGGCAGGACCTCCCTGCACATCCACATTCTTACCCTCCTGTGCTTCTGCCTTTTCTCTTTATCTCACCCTTTGCCTCCACTCCTGTTTTGTTATCCTCATATTAAGGCAACATAGATCCAACCCTTCTCCTCTCCCATCCAGTTTCTGCCACAGCCTTTCTCTGTGTGGCCAATGCTGGTTTCCTGTGTTTGGCCACCAGAGCTCTGGCACACCTATGCTGGACTCTCAGGTATCATGTGCTGCTCCTGGACTTCAGGGTGCTCAATATTTTTGACAAATCAGTCCCATAATGGAATGAATTGGACATGCAGCTGAAGCATCCTTCGGCTGGACAAGTTAATCCTTAAAGCTATAGAAATGAAATATACCGTGAACTCAGATAACATATTGGTCAAAAAGAATAAAAAACACCCAGAGCTGGAAAGAAATAAATCCAAGCAGTTGAAACCTTGTGTATTATGGAACTGTTTAGACACTGTGTTGATTTTTCAAAGAGTATAAACTAGCAGCCCTTTTGGCATTGAAACGTTTTAAGTAGCTTTTTATATGACAGTACCATGAGATATTCATTTGTCTGCGGCAGGCTGAAGGAAGGAATGACTGGATCTCCCAGACAGGAAGATATAAACAGACCTTGAAGAGGTCAGATGAATTCATGTTTCATAACAGCCTGAAGGGAGCTGTTGCAGAGAGGTTAAAGCTGGTTAAGCATTTTTCCCTATGGATCCAGAAGCAGAAGCTTAAGCCTCACTCCAGACTCGTGTCAAAGGTTTTGCTAATCAACCCAGCTGTAAATGGCTGTTTAGTACTTTGGGCCAAGTAGGCACAGGCAGGTGGGCAGTGCCAGCTGTACCACTGCTTGCATGCTGCCTTTGACTTAACCAGTCCGATGGGTTTGTGTTGGGTAACTGAAAAGAGAAAACCACCTCCGAAGCATCCGTGTCATTTTCCAGCCCTCCATGGGATTGCTGTGCTTGGGGTCTCAGCAAAGCAAAGGACACGCAATGCTTTAGAGTCTAATCAATATTTCTCCTGGCTAGGGAGCATTTCCCTGGTGCATATTTTAATCATTCCAGTTCGGTGAGTGATGAAATAATAGATTTTTTTCTAGAATTTATTGTAGGTTGGAAGAGAAAGGATGGTCAACAGTCAGACTGCCAATATTTGTAACAAATCAAATCCACATTTTGGCTTAATGTTTTAAAATATTAAGGAATACTGGTTTTCTGCCTCTTAACTCTATAAGAGGTTTCTAAAGAGCAAAAGAAAACTAAATTATCTTATGATGCCAGCAAGCAATTGTAACAAATCTTGTCTTGCATAAATACACTTTCTGTTTTGCTTCCCAGGACTACTTCAGAGTTTTTCCAACAGAGGGGTTTTATCCGTGAAGCAGAAAATACAGACTATTTTGTGGTGGGAAACATGCTAAAGTCAAGCAGCTGTGGCAATTTGAGACTATTTTCAAACACAGTCATCTTGCTCCTGCATGTGCAGAACACGCAGTGCAACACATTTGACAATTTAAAGTTCCCTGCTCAACTGACTCTGCAATTTGTTTCCTTCTCAGCAACAGCACGAGTGGAAACCACCTACTGCAAAGCCTGCAGCACAAAGTGATAGTAAGAGCTCAGGATGGAAGAAGAAATTAATTCCTTCTCATGCAAATGCCTCCTGAAAGTCACAGGTCATCTAAACAAGCCTACTAATTATTACCACCACTTGATTTTTCACTTTGATATTGCATATGCAGCTCGAACTATTGGCAAGTTCAGTAGCTGTACAGTGGCTGATAAACTTGTAAATGTGTGCACCAAATCTGGGGAGAGAAAATTAGGCCATTTCATTGATACTTTCTGTGCATCTGCAGTCCTTATGTTTGTGTTAAAACTGGACTCCAGGCTAAAAGATGAGCATGAAAGGAAATAATTATAAATTATCTGCATAAAATCTGCAACAAATTACCTATAAAACTATAACTATCTAAACAGGATGACATTTACTTTATAGGTTCATGACTTCCTTTCTTTAAAGTTAGCTAAGAAGAGAGCAAAGTAATTACAGTTCTCTTTTGATTGATTAAACATGACATATATGCTAATATGAAAGTAACTTCTGTCCTTTGTTACCCAAGCTTCTGGTTTAAAGCAATTCTGAAGATAACAGATATAATCTCACCAGTGCTGCCATTTCTAACGTATATGCCAAGGAAGTAATTCCTTTGCCTTTTTTCTCCAACAGAGAAAGCATATTTTATCCTTCATGTTTCAAATTTCGGATACAGAAGTCAGTTGATATTACAGCCATAAATCCTCTGTTTCTTTGCCATTATATATCAGGAAAGATCTGTGCCATCAGTAGAATAAATAATTCGGCCTTTTCACAAAGGTTGTCCCACTGATTTGAGGGAGATTATTTGACTGAATAAGGTTGATGGAATATAGTCCAGCAGGAAAAAAAGAAACACCTGCTAAATTTCACATGAAAGTGCTACACACAAGAAGAGTGTCCATCAGATTCACCTTTACGTAATTCTGCCTCAAGTACCAAGAGACTCTTAGTGCAATTGAGGTTCATGGAACTCAGCTTCCATAAAGTTTTTGCCTAAAATTAGGTTTGTCTATCCTCTAATTCCTTGCCTTGATGCCTTTGTGCTGTTGTTTCGCTTTAATGTCAGCATAACACTTATATTTATGGTGTGGATGTATGCTCTCTTTGCCACCTCTCCAGTAAAATGCAGATTCAATTCCCCAAATTCTCTGAGGCTCTTCTTACAGGATGGATCCTCAGCTCTCTCATCATCTGCATGTGTCCCTTCTTTTCATTCTCTGGTTCCATTCTGCCTTTTCTGTTGAAACCAAAACACAGCATGACATTCTAGCCGTGGTCACACTACTGTGAACAAAAATGAGCTTCAAACTCTCTGAATTTAGCAGAAACATCCCAAAAATACATTCACCAAATAGATGTGTTTTTCTTTTCCCAACACTGCATCATATTACATACTTAAATTAAACCCAGTGGACCAAATTCCTCTCTGGATTAAGTTTAGTAATGTCTGTGGAGTCCGGTGAGAGGGAATTTGGACCAACAGCTATTAAAATTGCCAGTTCCCTCCCTGAAGCAATGCTCTTTTACTGATATTAATATTCCCCTCCAGCTTATTAACTGCATGAAGAAACCTGGGAGGAAAGTGATCCCAGTATTCAGTTTCCTTAAGCCTTCAAGCACACACACTGCTCTGGCAGAGGTCTGTCCCTGTTCCATCCCACCCTCCCATTCCCGCCTGCCATGAAGGGGGCTGACATTCAGGTTAGTGCTGGGCTTGCAGCAGGTGGCTGCCATGGAGGGAGAAGGGATTCTCTAGGAATATTGGTTTTGGAGATGATGGTCTTCAAGGAATAGTACAGCAGGATGTCAGAGATTATTTATGACTTGGATCATGTACAGGATGTAACATGGATGAAATTTGCAGTGGGAGGGCAGCACAGCCTGGGGATGGAGTGAGAGGAAGGGAGAAAGAAGAGGGAATGTGGTAGGGAAGAGGGGTCCTTCACAGGGCAGGAACTCAGCTTTGCTTCCAGAGAAACCATAACGTGCAACTCCAGAAGTACAAATCCCAAGTTCATAAAGTAGGTAAATAATTTGAAGAATAATCACAGAACTACAGAATATTCTGAGTTGGGAGGGACCCACAAGTGTCATCAAATCCAGATCTTCAGTGGATGTCCCATACAGGGATCAAAACCACAACCCTGGTGCTATTAACAGCATGCTCGAACCCACTGGGGTACTCAGCAATTAAATATCTTTGATTTTTTATGATATTTATAAATTTAAACAGAGACTAGGCTAGAGCACAGCCCTTCACAAGATATCTCATACACACTGTATTGGAGATATCAGAGCAGCTTGCAATACTTTTGCCTAAAGGCAAGGACAGGATACACGAGGGTTTTCTATTTGGTTCCTTCCTGCTGTATTTCTGTTTTTCTTGGCTGGCTCTTTACTAGCATTGTCATGGTTTTGTGCTTGGTGTGTTGCACCCGAGGGGTACAGCAAAGATGCAGCCTAAATTCATTGCCTGGAGAGCTGCAAACTGTTGAGAAAGGCTTCCAAGGAATAAAAGCCTGTGGCTTGAAGTAGTCTTTTACTGGAAAAGTAGAAAGCAGGTTGATAATAAAATTTTAGGGATAAAGAATATGCTAGCAAAAAACCAAACAAAAATTATTTCATTTTCCATATTTTTCCCATTATTTCTTAAAGTATAAGCACAAATCACATAAAATAAATTAGTATTACCCAAACTACACTATTCACAGGGCACTGTCTTAGATTAATAGATTTGACAGCAAATGGGGAAACTTTCATAAATAAGAAGAAAATTTTATATTTCATTTTGTAGACGATCTACCTTATATACTTGTTACGATCTGTAACACCCAGAAATGGCACTGTAGAAATAGTGCCACAGAACTGCAGTGCAGGGTCCTTGACTTTTGTACAGTATTGCATCTCCCAGGCCTCTCTTGGCACAGTGCTAATTTACACTAGTTAAAGATCCAGACCAGAGCAGTTTTCAGGAGGAGATGACGGATTCATGAAGTCTAAGTGACTGAATACAGAAGTAATTCATTAGCTCCATGCTATGTTTGAAAGCTTGACCAGAGTTGACTGCAAAGTACAGCATGTATAGGCTAAGGAAAAAAAAAAAAAGAAATTAAAAGACTGAATAAAATTTAGGAAAACCCATAGCTAATTTGACTTGAGTTTAATAATAGATCTGCAACTTAATTTATTTTGGTGTGACTTTAAGTAATGCAAGAGAAAGAAATGGAAGAACGACATTCCTGAACTGACCAAGCATTATGGTTTTCTGGAAGAAATGTATTGCATACCAATTTTGGTGTTCTTATATATTCATCAAATGAACTGCCTCTGTTTAGTGCGCTGGTTGTCAGCTAAGCTCATCCCTGCTGTAGAAACCACAGCTGTTTTCTAAGTTTCTATTTTGAGTTTAGCTGTAGGTCCTTTTGACCATTAATAGCACAGAGCAAGTCCTTCTGGAAAATAAAAGCCATAAGAGCCACAATGTGTGAGTTTATTTTGATTCCAGTCTGGGGTTATCTGAATGCTACAAGTCTCTGCTTTTTCAGTCTACATTTAAATTTATATTGGTGCTTTAAATACAAGGTCTTAATTATTACACAACTACCTAAACAAATAGTACATTTAATGATATTTCCTTGTTATAACATCTGTTATAACAGGTTTCTGGAAATCATTAATTGATTTACTGAACAATTTGCTTAGCTCCCACCTTCTCCATCCACATCTGCACTGGTGAAACGTCACTTAACTCATTTTCAACTTGTTCATTAGGAGCACCCACAAAAGGAGTTCAGAAGTGACCCACTGTGAAGTGCTCACAGTCCTTGTGTAGATGAGCTGCCAGGCTTTGATCCTTGAAATTATTTTGCCTTTTTTTCTTGGGCCACTTCTCAATAATCTCTTCAGAACATTGTCAAAGGTGTTTTAAATTACTTTTTCTTTCTTTGTGAACAATGTGCCTGAAAAGCTCTAATACAGTAAGGAGGTATGTTTTTCTTTGCCAGCTAGACACTGTCTTTATTCTACTATGATTCTCATTTATTTATTTTTGTTTCACAATACCCCTGGCATTAAGAAAAGAAATTGGTGTTCAATTCCCAGGATCATCTGTAGCTCTCTTATTAAAGATAGTCACTGGTGATCAGGCACAGTAGTTGATTTTAATGAGCCTGAATTTTAGGGCTTTTAGCAGTTCAACCATTTCACTCTTAAGCTCCTCTGGAAGTCCTGGAAACACATTCTCCCATTGCAATAGCCAGTGGTTCTCTAATTCTTTCCTTCTGTTTGAGTATGTCCTCTGTTGCTATTTCAGCCTCTGACAATACCTAATCTTTATTCCCAGAAAAGAGAAAATGTGTCACAAACATCATCTGTGGTGAAGACAAAGGCAAATAAATAATATAATTTTTCTGCATTGTCTGGGTAATCCTTAACTGCTCTCCTTAATCCCTGGTAGTCCAACAGACATAAAATCTATTCAATGACTTCCTGGGCAATCTATCAAATCACTTTCACTGAGTGAAAAATCAAAATTTTGATTTTTTCTATCAAATCAAATGTCACTTTAGTTGGACAGACATTGTGATTTGACATGTGTCTTCACATTTTCCATGAGTAACTCACTGCAATCTGGGTAAATCATTTTGCATGGACACTCCATATGCGATATTTAACTTGGGCTGAAGACAGAGCAGGCCCAATTGTCCCTTGTCACAAACACTTCTAGATTTTCCTGCCACTAGCAATCCCAAATGTTTTTAAGGTGGTGATTTCAAGGTTTTTGTGGACATGGATATACTTCATTACTTCTAGTTTTTCCAGTAGGAAAAGGCGGGATGTGAAGAGAACCCTGGTGACACCACTGGTGGATCTCTCACCAGGGCTGCACCTGCTCTCCTCTGCCTCGGGCCCAGCATCACAGATTGTCAGAAGAGTCTGACAGCATGGCCATGTCCTTCTCCAAGATAACTCTTTTGGCAAAACGAGATGAAAACAAGTTACATTGCTTCTCAATAAGCGATAACGTATTTTTTTCCCTAGACAATTGTTAAGTATTTGTAGGCAGCACAGGAAAAAATGGAAAAAGAAAGACTACGCTCCAACTGTGTAGTCATAAATTACATGAAGTACATTTCATTATAAAGCACTACATTTTTTCTAAACCTTTATGAATTCTCTCCATTTACCCTGGGGGGTTGTAATGTAAACTGACATCTTATTCTCTTCTCAAAAAAATCACAAGTATTCTCTTAGAATGTTTTGCCTGTAAATGCGAACAAGGAAATAACAGCAACTGGACATACAACAGAAAATAGTCTTTTTTTTTTCTTTAAGGGAAAGTGTAACATCTATATGGAAAAACTGAAAGTGTTCAAGCATCCTGTGTACAGAAATAATGACAACCATGCACCCATCTCTTTAGTTCTGTGAAAAGAGAAAAGTTGTTATTCTTGATATATAACTCCCTTAAAGAATGAGGAATATGCTAGAAGCATTAGCTAATTGCTATTTCATATATGATCTGTATTTTTTTATGATTTATATTGCCTGACAAAGAAATAACACTCTCAGTTTCTTTAGCTTGAATAATTTTGAAGAATTTTCATATTTTTTTCCCATATCTACCAGTTAAACAGCTCAAAGCAAGTTTTCTCCACTCCCAGTTTTGAATAGCACAGAATAGTGGCTTTGTACCCTTAGGCTACTTGGATTTAATATCAAATTCTTACCTTGCACAAGGTCAGAGAAAAAAATAAAGCCTATAAAATTGGACTCATATGAAGAATGAGTTTCTATCTTTTAATACCACCAAACAATCTGCAAATTATTTAAATTAAGACAACCAGCCCTCCAACATCTGCAAGCAAAATGCTTAAACGCCAAATGCAACTTTACTGGCATAAGAAAATAATAAGTGGAGCTCAATTTGTGTCAGCATAGCTCAGGAAAATAAGATATCATGTCTTGCTGTCTGCTTGATGTCAACTTCTCAGATTCAAACCCTAATGCCTCATCTTAGGCTGTCCTTACTGGAGGCTGCCAACTAGCAAGGTTCAGCCAGAGTTCATGCAGCTACTACAAAATAGGGTTTTTTTTTTTTTCCTTCTCCTTTTTCAATCATTATGAACCTTCTGCTTTATATTGTACACACTTGATTATATCTATCCTTGAAATGTATACAACTCTATTAGCTTCTTCTCCTATTCTTTTTAACATACTGTAAATTCCTTTCTGTGCTTAGTTTGTTTTATGACTTACAGAATTAGGCTTTTAAACTTTCACTGCGCAGAGAAGATTGAGTTGTGTGATTGGCTACAAGGAGAAAACAAAGGAATGGGAATTTATATTAATACAAAAAAAGGAACAAAAGTACGAATACTCTTGCCATATTTTTTCTACTAAAATATTAGTTACTGCCATAACCAGTTCTCAAAATAGCTGAAAGTGGGTTCTTCTTGGAAAGAGAAGATTAGCAGCTCTCTAAAATGCCCATTATTGTTAATTCTAAGAAGCCTAAATCCCCTTCTGCCTAAAAATCTCATCTCTCATTGATATTGATATTTCAAATGAGACCTCGTGCAAACTTAAAATGAGCAATTTAGATGGATTCATTTTCTCAAATTGTTTTAAATTGGCTGCATATAAAATTACTCTAAATGGAAGTTGTGGGACAGATAAGCCAATAATTTTATGATAATATATATAGCTTAGTGCTGTCAAAGTTTCCAATAGCATTTCAGAGAACTCAGCAAAGCCTGTTGGAATTTGCTTCAGGTGGAAAAAGCCCAAACAAAACACAACACATGTGGGTTGGAGCATTAAAGTCGTGATACACCAACACGTATATTTTGAAGATAACGCGATCCTTCTGCAAAACAGTGACTGAAATTTTCTGAACGCTTCAATCATAATAAATACGCGGAAACACAGATGAATCTATAGACATGTGGAAAGACAGAGTGTGTGAAACTTCAGTTTGTCACAGTGCTGCAAACAAGGGAAGTTTCAAGAATTTTAAATTAGCTGATGAGAAGCTAAGAAAATCAGCTGCCTTAATATTTTCTGAAATATGAGGAAGATGTAAAAACAAAAGTTTGGCTCAGTTATATTCTCTTCCATTTCTGACTTGCTTTCCTACTTTAAGGGAAACAAGTTTCTTCACTTAGGCCAATTCATTGCAAACTTATCTGGTACGAATTACTGGAACAGATTTGCAATATTCAGTGTCTGAACAGATGAAACACTTTAATACCTTAGATGGCTCGTTTCTGGAATCAGCTGGAGTGGCATATTCCCCAAACTTTAAAAATATTTTTGACAAAATTCAAAGGCAGTCAAGATTAAAATTCCCAAATGTGTATTCTGGATCGCCTCCAAAAACATTCAGTCATTATTGGATATTGTCTTGATTAAAATTCCTGTTGGTTTGTTCTATGGTTAAAGAGTAATCTTGTATCTTAGCTTTTGGAATGTATTCCTGTCATGTGACATCTATGAAGTCCGAATTAATATGAAGAGATCTTTCTCACTACCCAGCATGGGAAAAGGTTTAAAACGTTCAGATTTCAGCATAAAAGCAGTTCACAGAATGTGTTTTGCACTAAAATTGCCATTTATATACTTCAGAATTTCCTTCAGGTATAGTGAAAAGTTAATTCCTAGATTTGCTAGAAACCCTTTCAGAGCGGTATCAGTGAGAATAATATGTGTACTAGCCAGAAATTACACCAAGAATTATGTGTTTTCTCCTTTGTAGCTAACTTTTACACAGATCCCTCATCTTTTGTAAAGAAGCTAGAGCCATTCCTGACTTAGCTCAACTGAATCACTTTTCTTAGTCTTTTAAAACTTAAAAAAAATCTGGAAATGCTCCCATTCTCAGAACTTATCCCCACAGATTCTGGGACTCCAAAGCTAAAACGCTTGCTTCTGAGCAACCTGTGATTGTCCCACTCTATAAAGCCATGTGAGTTTCTCTTTCCAGTTTTTTATCTACCTTGGGACAAAAAGCAGGAGAGTTTCCTCCATGACCTTGGATCACATGCCCAAGCCCCAGGACACTACTGTGCACAGGGCACTCAGGGGAGGAAAAGGCAAAACAGAGATTTTGCTCTCATTCTCACATTTAAAACTATGCCTTGAAGTAGTATTTCATTATGGAGGGACTATTTAAGGATTTTAAGGTGTTTCTTGTTCATTCCTGATAGGTGCCCCTCCATTAGCTAACTGAGGAGGAATCTTCAGCCTGAATCTCTGATATTTCATGATATGCTGCAGGGAGAAGTGGCTTTTTAGATCTCCTAGAAACAATAGAAGAAGAAATTCCATTTCGGGTTCTATGAAGCTGTCCATGAGGAAGTTTCATCAATACTCACTATGACAAGCTAGCAATCAGCTTTTCAAACAATCAGCGTTTCCCTCCCCAAAGTCTTTAACTTATAATTCCCCAACCAGATCTCCAGGTCAAAATAACATCTACTTTAGAATTGCTTCCACACAGAAATTTGAAAAAAAAACTTTTGCAGGACAGGAAAGGGGAAAAAAAGAAACATTTTCCAGCATCCCCAAGGAACAGTTTTAGATACATAGTCAGCCTGAAGTAATTGACTTGTGTGACAAGTTACCTAAAAACTGCAATAATCGTACTAGAGGGAATCAGAATTAGAATTAATCTCTGTATCTGTCTACAGAAAATTTGACTTGATCCACAACATGAGTAATACTCTGGTGAGAAGAAATTCTTATATTGTCTACTGGTTTTTTTTCCACAGAAGGACATAAACCAATGCAAGTGCATTCTTCCATGGTGCTTACAGTTGCCCAATTTTTTTGGGAAACCACCTTGTGCCCCAGTACTGTTTTCACAGGTAACTGTTAGTACCATGGGTGATGGGTAAGTGCTTTCTTGAGATGAGTACAATACAAAAAGATAGTTTTGAAATTTGGGTTCCATGCAATTATTTTCTTTTTTTTCCCCCAGAGATATCTACAGAGGAAAATGCAGAACATGTGGAAATCACAAGCTGAGTGAATTACTCTTACCTTGCTTCAGCTGTCCTTAAATTTAATGTGCATCCATTTGTCACTCTAAAATGTGATTTGTATATGCCAGAAAAACCTGAGAGACAGCAAGTATGTCAAATTCTATGCTTTATAATCTTCTCCTCCTCCCCCTTTATGTTTTGAGGTTGTCTCTTATCTAGTCTGTCTGCCTATTTATCTAATTACAGTGCTCTGATTTTTGACCAGAATGTCATGGAAGGCATAATGCCCTGGAGGAGTTTTCCCATTTCTAAAATGTCATGTTCTCAAGGTGAAAGCTCTCAGAGTTTGAGCAGATAGGACTCTCATTTGGGAGGGACAAGGGCTGAGTGGAGGAGACAGAATTCCCTCCTCCGCTTTGAAATAGTCTTAGAGACAAGACACTGGACTATGATGGACCAGCTGTAGGCATTTATTTCCATGTTTTCAATTTATGGGGATTTTAGGCAACTTTCATGATTTTCTGGCTTACCCAGATCACAGTATGGTAAGAATATCATCCCTGATGCTTTCTGCATTTTAGAGTGAGAGAGACTAACCACATCTCTGTTAGTCTGTGGAGAGCTAACACAGCAGCAGTGCCCTGTCTGGGGTGTAATTGAGTTTACACCTGGCCAAGAGCATCCACAGCAGGACAAAAGTGCATGTGGGGTAGCTAAGGAAGAGATCTGTTTTTCAGCAAACATTGGAACTAGAACAGTGAAACTGGAACTGGAACAGTACTTGGCAGTGTATAAGTTATCCTAATAATTTAGGAATCTGACTTTCAGCGCCTCTGTTTCAACTGTAGATTCAGGTTACTCATTTAAACCACGGTTACTCATGCAAGTTAATTTTATTGACTTCAGTAATAATATTTCTATAAGTAAGATTTTCAACAGGCTTTTTAAAAAAATATTTTTCTTTATAATTTGAAGGTATTTTTAACACGTTTTGGATCTGCCTTTTCATGTATGACTGATGATTGCTCGTTTTACTGCTAAGTATTTTATTGCTCCTGAGTGACAAAGTTTTGACAAGATAAAAGATTTTTAGCGTGGCAGTGAACACACAGCAATGGCTGAGAGTTCTTTTTAGCTTTGTTTGTGTCCTGACTTTCTTTCCTCAACAATTCACAGGTCTGTGATGGGATTGTTTCGATCTGGTTGCTATTCTGTTGTGACTGTTCTGCAATTAGTAAAGCAGTTAAGCCTTTGTTTTAAATATTGCTCCCCCCAGGCCTCATTGAGATGAAATGTATGTTCCAACTACAGAGCTGCAGCTGGTGCACTAGTGCAGAGAAAGTGGAGGCACTCCAAAAGAAAGCTAGGAGTGTAAAATAGCGCTGGCTGATAAGAACACGAGGATGACGACACTGGATCAAAATGTGTAACCCAGCTTTGAGCATCTGGTTTTAACTGAGGCGAGGAGATTCCACATCTTCCTTGTGCACTTTATGAAGAACCACTTCCTTCTATTTCTTTTTGAAGCTGCTGCTTGCTGGCTTCCTAAGGTGCCTTGGAGGAGACAGTGCGTTGCTCTCGTCAGCTTATCCAGGCCAGGTCTTCATGAGTCTATGGACCTCCTCAGTCATTGTTTATTTCAGATTAACAATCCTTTCTCTGGGCATTCCATAATTCTGATGGTTGTTAATGTCCTCTGAACCTCCTCCAGTTCTAGGATAAGCTTTCTTTAAATGAAAGGGTTGGGGATTAGGGGCCAGAGCTATGTAAAATATTGATGATGTGGGAGCACGGTGGATACACAGAGGCATCATGATGACACAGGTCTCATGGTCTTTCCAAACAATTCCTAGCATTTGGTTTGCTTTTTGGCCTCCCATTTTTAATGATAAGTGAGAGTCCATCAGTGATTTTACATGGCCGAGAGGATATTTTCCCAAACATACATCACTTCACACTTATTTACAATGAATGTAACTTACAGACTTACATCATTCGGTCACTCAACATTGAAGTTCCTTGTGAATAAATCACCCTTCTGCTAGTGACACAGCACACAAGAATATTTCTCTTTTACACCTTCACTGTGCACCTCAAAATGAACTTCTCAGTGGTACATGCAGATGCTTGCACCACGGAGAAGAATTTTCTTCACTGAATAATTCATTTTAGTGAAAAAATGTCTTAACACAGTAAAAGTACCTGCTTTAAATTTTGAGTTTCTGTTCTGAATGTTCTTATTTTCTCTTGTCTACACAGAATAATTTGGTTCAACTGTTTCTAAACAGCCCAAATATTGTGGAGACTGTTAGCTGCGTTCTTCAGACACTACTGTGATGAATAAAATAAAGAAACAAAAAAATATTACTATGACAAAGCAGTTGCTTCTTATAAGTACTTTGCCACTAATATTAGGAATGTATTTGCGTAATGCTAGCTGTTGCTAAGGAAAAAGGAGGTGGTTTGGGGTTTTTTTGTTTGTTTTGGGGGTTTTTGGGGTTTTTTTTTTTTTTTAGAAAAGAAAAGATGAAGCACTCGGTCTACATTTGATTCTCATTTCAGCTTCTCCATATATTCTATTCCTTTCTTTGGAAGCCAGCCAGCAACTCAGCTCTATATAAAAACCTTCTTCCTTCCAAGCCTTTAAGAGTATTTGGTTAGACAAAAAAATCTTTACGGTGCCTGTTACACTGGTCATTCCGTGTCCCTCTTTCCTCTGCATTGTCTGTCCAGGCTGTGTGTTTGGGTCTCTGTTATGTGTTTGTACAGAGCTTGGCACAGCACCATCCTACACTTGCACAGATGTTTAGGTACTGCACTGAAAAATATCAGTCACTGCAATAACTATTAATCCTTTTTGCTATAAATTATTTAATTCAAATAATGCAGCATTAAAATTACATGTATGTCAAATATAAATGGTTTAATTAAACCTTCATATTGTAAAGGCTTTAAGGTTGTAAGCGAAACCCCCAAACTTCAAAAGGTTTCCAAATTTGGAGGGGATCTGTTTGAGTTTCTCTTGCAGAATGGGATCAAAATTTAGAGATAGAATTTGAGATTATCCAACTAGAATTCTGGATGAGGTTTTCAGTCATTTGTTCAAAATGGTTCCACGCAAGGAGCTGCACACGCAAACCTACAAACTTCTTATTGTTTTTAAGAAACACAGGCTTGAAAGATCTCTTGCACCATTCTGCTCTGTCGCACATGGAATGACAGATCCATAGATCCCACTCAAATGGCAGATTACTGCTGTAGATGTTCCCCGCCCTGGACCCAATCTCTCTGTGGGCAGTTTCACATCAGCATTTAAACAATAACCCTTGAAAGGCCTGAAAATTGTAAGTGAAATAATTGCTTTGAAATTTTGATCAGCCCACGATGTTCCACATGCAAAGAAAACACAAACTGGCCCAGAAAGATGCTCTCCCCTATTGAATTGGAAATTTATAGTATGACAGTAAAAATCACTGTACATGCTCTCAACTGTTCTCCATATGCTGTCACTTGGTAAGACAAAAGAGAACCAGGTCACTTTCTTTACTTGTACAGCTTGTAAGCAGCATTGATGATGATCCCATATTTACAAATCTTTGACTAATTTGAATCTTTCTCCAGATTTGGTCTCTGTACATCTCTTGTCGATCTAGTGTTTTTACAGTTATGTTTTAAAAGCATGCCTCATTTATAAATCCTGCATTTATTGCCCTCTGTTCAGCTAAGCTGGGCTACATTTCCACTTTTGAATCCTGTGTGATCACTTTAAAAATGAATTAAAAAGAAGATAATTACTTTTTAAAGCATGTGTGTTTGGAATTCCCTTTGACTTTAGACTGTTTTTGAAGTAACATTTCTCACCAAAGACATAAAACATTATGCACCTCTTTTCAGAAGTACCTTCAATGAATGTTATATATGCATTTTCACTGAACAGTCAGTTTGCCACGTGAGTTTTGTGGACAAGAAGGATAAAAGCTCAGATTCAGAGCTCTTACAAGCCTTAAAAATATGCTTGAGGTACACAAACAGATGTCTCAATACTAGATGATAGCACACCTAGAAAAATTTTAAAGATCAAAACCCAAGGAAAAATTTAAATAAAATATGCTAATTTCTTAAATATACTTACTATCCCACATTTGTCATAGCTGCAAAATATATAAGCAGGAAGAATTGAAAAAAAGCACTGAAGTTGTAGTTAAAACTTTGGTTTTCTGAGTTACTCTTTGAATTTATGTGGTTCTTAATCTGTATTCTTTTAAATAGAAGTACCAGTGGGTTTAAAATATTCACTAAACATGTTTTTTTCTGCAATTTTTTTTCACTTTTGAACCACCAAAATGATTAGAAAATAAAGAAAACTATCCTGATACAGTAAGAAGGCCAGGAAGACTATTTTAAAATATGCAGAGGAGACTGATTATATCCAATGTTCCCAGGCTGCAGGTAGTGACAAGTGCAGAGAGAGAATCCCCATGCAAGGTCTGAGAAGTTTCTAATTCACTGCTCCATCGTCACTGCATCCTGCAGCTCCTGTCCTTGGCAGGCAGCTCTGGGAGCCCCGGGCCCTTGTTGTGCTTTCTCTGCTGGGGACACTTCCATGAGAGAAGTTTGCTCCAGTGCAGAAAGGCCATAAAAACCCCACTGCATTAACCTCCTGAAGGTCACCCTCCCAAAGCACTGCTGGGAAAATCTCTGCAGCTCACAAGTGATTCTGTCCAACTGTGTGGAGAATCCGGGTTCAGCTTTCCCTGAAACACTCCAATAAATGCACCATCACATCGGTTTTCATCCTCTGGGATGCAGCTGGTTTATGAGAGCAGCTCAGCAGCTCCTTTCCAGCCCTATTCCTCTTCTGCATCTCTGAAATAGTTGGACACTTAGGGACTCCTAAATATTGACAACAAACTGCAAAATTTGGTTTGTGAAGAGGAACTTTGCCAACACCTACAGATGGTGTTAGGAGGACAAAAAAATGATGGAGGTAATTTTCTTTATGGACATAAAGTAAACAAAAATTTCACTCAGTCCTGAAAACTCATCCTCAGCTGTTCTTCTCCCTGCAAAAACTCCACTACTTCAATCCCAGAAGGTTGTTTGGAGAAGACAGAGCAGTTTGAATTCAAAACTCTGCTGTGTTGCAAAACTCGGACCAAGAATTTTTGAAATTCTCAAAGTTTCCTAACACTTTTTTTTCCAAGGAGGTCTTAGACAACATTAAACTTCAAAAACACCAAAACCAAACCCACAACCTTTTGTGTGTGTACACTAACATGACACAGATGCAACTGCTGGAAAAGTCAGCATTTTCCAGAGACACTTCACAGTGACCGTAGCTCATTTCTCTGCTAAGTGTACTGGGGTAAAGACACATTTCTCTGGCTTAATTTAGCAGACACTGTTTTTCAGGAATGAATGAACTAGAAATAAGTTTCTTGTTGTACAATCATACTGCAGTATTCACACAATTTGGAGCATTTCCTAATTCCTGCCCAATATCAAACAGCAACAATACAGATCAAAGATAATGCATCCAAATTTGATATTTACAGTGCCTCCCTGCCTAGAAAGAAGAGGAAAAATGATATGACTCTGTATAAACAAGAGTTATGGCATTTTCAAGGATCAACAACCCATATAGTCAACATGTGCACAGATACAAGTTTAATAGCCGCTTATTAAAAGATGCAATAAAATTTGAGAGTGTACTGGCAGTAAATAGATTAAAGATCCATTAATCTATCTTCAGGAAAAAAAAATCATATGCAGGCATGATTAGATAGCTGGGTGTAGCACACATATCCATGTATCATCTTCTAAGAACTGCACTTGTTAGGTTTTAATCATGCACCAAACTTACTTCCATTAAAATATCTGTTTTGTGTAAATGAACAGCAGGAAGTAATAAACACCCAGTCCAAACAGTGTTTTGATATCAAAATGCGGGTGACTGATAGTCGAAAAACACATTTGCCAGACTCTGCAAATAAACACCAAAATATGAACTGACAATTGGGAAGCAGAGACATTCGATAACTTTAATGTCTGTCAGCAGGATGCCTGATGCTAGAAACCCAAATGAAGTGTTTGCTGGTGCTTAAGACAAATGCTATCTCATCATTAGAGTATCAAGGTAGAAAAATACTCAGAAAGAAGATCAAAAGAAAGCAGTGGATTTAGGCTATAATCAGAGCACTAAAGTCAATGTTGACGGGAATTGAAGTTGGCTGCAGTTCGAGTTCATGCGAGGCAGATGTTTATCATTTTGCCTTTCTCTCATTGGTGCTAAACAACAAAGCAAGAAGGGAAGCCAGAAGAAATAATCAGAGAAAAATCTGAAGAGGAATCTTTTCTGGAAGATCAGGTAAAAGACAAACTCTTCACACTGGGGCAAAAGTTTCAATCCTGTGGAAAGAGAGCTTGCTATGAGAAAAAAACCCAAACCAACAGGCCAGGTTTCCATGCAATGTGGAAGACTGACAACAGCACTTTTCCCTTTACTAAGGCGGGGAAAAAGCACCTTAAAAACTGCTTGGCTACCTACTAGTATGGGGATGTACTACCCAGACAGCACAGGAATGCAAAAATACTTTTAACTCATCCCAAATCACATTCCATTCTGAGCTGTGACAACAATCACCAGATTTGTTCCAAGGAGAACAATTCCCATTAAATGAACCAGTTCCTTAATGCTGTTGAGGGACTGTTATCCTTTAGGGCATCATGGTGGGAATAGAATGTTCATATGGAATGAGGATTCTTTGGTTCAGTTTCAGCAATACCCTGCTAAGAAGTGTTCCCTGAAGATCCCTCAGTAGAACTTGCCTTGAACACACTTATTGTGACCAACCTTATGCTCTGAGATTACTTTGTGTTTTTAATATTCAGTTTATCGACTGCATAAAGAATTGCTTTCCAGGTGCTAAAATTTCCCTCAGCAGTCTGGATTCCTTTGAGAGCATATTTGTTTTTATTGACTTTCCATTCTGCTAACTTTCTAGCCTAGAAATTAATCTTTGTCATATCAGCATGTGTGCCTTTGGCTACAGGTAAACCCTACCGTGTTTGGGAGGGATACCAGAGAATATAGATTTAGATGGTGCCATCACAAAAAAACGTAAATGGTGGTTAAGGTCTCTGTAGAGGCTGGCAAGTTTCAAAAGAACCTTGTGCAAGAAAAATAAATGTATATAATTAGTACCCTGGATTTGCTAGACCAATCATTATGTATTCCTGCATGCTTGAACCTCTGATGTGCAAAAGACCTTCCAAAGCCTTCTCCTGAAGCTCTGTGTCCTGCAAGGGGCTGGTCCTCTCTGACACAAAGAGGGCCCTCCATTCTCACTGGCCTCAGGCTGCCACTCAGCCCTGGCAGGATTTGGCCCTAGGTCTGCCCCTTCCCCTGCGCTCTCCCATTTTACAGGGAAATGAAACTTCATACAGTGCTGTGCTAATACTGGTTTGACCCCTTCACACTCCATATACAGTTAATTTAAAGTTTGAAACAGCTCTGACAGATATTTTATTGAACGCATATAATTATGTTTTAAATTCTTCCATTGCAGTACATGTTCTCGCTGGGGTCCCACAAATCATCTGATCAGTTCTGGGGTCATGATTAGGATCTTTCACAGGAGTGGACTAAAATGCAGGGAGGAAAGAAAATGGCACACTTTTTTTTTTGCCGGCATATTAAAAACTACTTTCTTTCTCCCTTTTCCCTTTTTTTATTTCTAAAAGTACATTTAAAGCCCGTGATTCTCACTGGAGAAAAACAAATATGAAAACCCTATCTTCAGATTTAGTGCATATGAAACTAAAAGTTTACTATATTTGAATTAAAACCAGGAAATCCATTAGTATTAGTGGTACCAGCTGTTCTTTGTATTAAGCCAAACTCCGCAAGGGGGACACTGAAAGTCCTGCACTTCAAGGTCAACACAAAATGGATAACTTTTATTTTAAGTGAGAGAAAGAAAGAATAAAGAGACGTCTCAGAGAAACAAAGTGCTGGGTTTATAACTCTTTCTGTAAGAGCAGCCATTTTTAATGGATTTGAAGGGCTCATGGTGCAGGACTGCAGAACTGCTTTTGGGAATTATGCTGGCTCTGTGTCTCAGTTGACTTCCTTCTACACTCTGAGGACACCTGAGAAAAGCAGGGAAACCTTGCAATTTTCTAAATGATATCGTTCTTTCATACACAATGCTATCTTTGTCCTACATATTCTTTTAACCAAGTTTGTTTTTTTCCCTTTTCCTGCTGAAGAAAGTATAAAAACCCTGATAGAGAGTAATTACCCAACATGAAGAAGCACCGACTGAAGAAGCCAGCAATCCCACCTTCCATTAGGAAGGCAACACACAGAAAAAGCTGGCAGTCAAAAACCTGTGCCTGTTCCAGTGACAATTTTGTGACTTGCAAATTCAGTCTGAGAAACAAAACTCATCTTTTCAGAGTTTGTATTCAGTGTCCTACTTCAACAAGTACAAGTAAGCAGTGGCTGCAGATTTTGAGCCCTGAAGGAGTGGCAGCTGGATTTAGTCTGCAAATTCAAACTTGGATCTTCTAATTTGTTTTCTTCTCCACTGATACGTTGAAAAAAACTCAACTGATACTTTGCAAGAAAGATTAAAGTTCTTCACTTCCCATTTGCTTTAAATGTCTGCTACTAAACGGCGCTAAGTAGAGATACAGCCTAAAGCAGCATCCAGATGGTTAAATGTTGTGTTACCTCCAGAAGCTTGCACTGTGGTGTCTTAATTTACATTTTGCAGCAAGAGTTCCCAATTCTACATAGTAATAAATGTGCAGGAGTTAAGGAAAATCTTGGCATCCAACTTTACAACTTGGACAGCACAGTAATAAATAATATCTTCTATTTTCTGCTACTTGAATATTACACCGATTCTCCCAAAGTCCCTCCTCATAAATAAATAAATAGTTGAAATAAACACTCCTGGTGTTATTTCGTACCAAAAATTCCTGAAGATTCAGGGCATGTCTACATGTGCTTGACACATTTCACATGTGTAATTTATGCAGCTCCCACAGTACTGGGGCAGAACACATACACGTGTTTCGCACATGGACTGCGCGGTCCCCATTAGCTATGGTCCACCTGGGTCTACCCTGTGGGCAGGCTGCAATCAATGGTTGTTTGCTGAGCCTTTAAGCATGGCAACAGTGAAAAACCCTCCAGGAGACTTTATTCCTAGAGACTGTGGAGAAAACTTCTAAGCAGGGTACCTGCAGGTAGCTCTACCTTGCATCTGTGCTTGTGTGCATGTGAGTGTGTGTTTCAGATGCTCTGTTAGCTTCACTTCCCCAGGAGTCCTCTTCTGGCAATACGCTCACTCTTCAGACTATAATTGATTAGTGGGTGGGCAAATGTCAGAGGTCACCTGAACAGAAGGAGGGGGGAGAGCCTGCCCTGTAAGTCCCAGGGTGCAAACAGGTTTTGCTCTGAGAAGGAGCAAAACGTTTTATCATAGGACAGAAAGGACACTGGGAGCATTTCTGAACCTTTCCCCACCCTAAGGCAAGATCAGTGACCCTTTTGCAATTCTTAATGATGTTTGTCTAGCCTGCTTTTAGAGATCTCCCACAAGGGAAAACCCAGCCTTCATGTGCCTTGTTATCATTAGTGTTCCAAAGGTTTTGCTGACACCTATCTATATAACGAAAATATAAATCCATTTGTGCTTGTCTTGTGCATGATGGACATGGAAAACACATTCCTGGCATCTGAGACTTGAAGATTTTACTTTCTGTCACTTGTTCAGTCCTCCTTTCAGATTAAACCACCTCAGACCTTTCTAGACTGTGCTTTTCTGCTTCTCACTAGAAGTTATATGAATACCTCATTTATTTTGATTTCTCACGAGAATATCACAGAAGCCATGTAAAAACTGTCACTAGAATTAAAGTATATGATAATAACAATCTCTTCTCTATGCACAGAGGCTGTTGTCCTGTCACAGAAAGCAGCTGCCTTGTGATATGCCATACAATATATTCCATGTGCTACATAGGATCCTATTCATTTTGCTATATTCCAAGTTCTTCCCTGAAATGTATGTTTGAAGCAAGATTTTGTTCCAGCATTATTCCAGGAATTCATGTTAATTTGGCTGGACTATAATGCCCCAGACTCTTCTTTTAGGGGAAGGGGTTATGAGCAGGTCACAGGTTGTTTCGTTATATATTTTGCTTGCAGTAAAACATTTGCACTGTGTTTTCCATGATGTTCTCACAGGGAAGCTAAGGAACAACATAGACAGATTTGCAGGTTTTAGGAATTTAAGTTTATAGGAATGCTCCTCTTGTACTTAGTGTATGTGTCATTAAGACTACTCCTGATTTAAGATTTTCTAAGGTGTAGTTGTCACTTCTGTAAGGCAAATACATTCTGTACTTGGGGTGCAACTAATGAAGTATTTCTTAGGAAGTCTCAAAAAAAATAAATCAATTCTAACTCCTTTTCAGCTTCTGGAGCCACAGTTATGAATGCCTTCTAAGGTTTTTTTTATAAAAGACATTTTCATCAGGTGTAGGGAGAAACCACCAAAACACATCTCTCCACAGAGGAGATAAGAAACATGAAACTATCAGAAGAGCATGAAACATGAAACTATCAGAAGAGCAGAATTCCTGTAAAATAACAAGTTGTAAATGAAGAAAAAATTTTGAAGAAGTGAAATAAAATGTATGTATTTGGTAATATTCACTGTTTCATCATTTATTTGTGTCTTTTCTGTTACAAAACACTTGAAAAAATATTTCCAGCCTGTCTTCCAAGATAAGCTCTTTGTAAGGACTTATGATGATAATCCACCTAAGGATGTAAATTACTGAGGAGAACAGGAGAGAATTCTAACAGATTTCAGACTCAGTATGTTTGGCAGACTTATAAATAAGGCCTGTAATTTCTATGCACTTCTCCAACTTTCTTGTAAGCTTACCTAATAATAATGTAATCTGTGATTTGAGTGTCGTGGCATCCTTCTCCAAAGCTGGTATGTCCTTTAGTAAGAGGGGTAAGCTGATTAAATCCTACACCTGAAGGAAAATAAAGATACAAACTTGTAAACAGATTCAAGGACTGTAAGCTCTGTAATGAAAATATTAAACACCAGACAACACTATGTAACAGCTTTTGCAAAATATTATTTACGCCAATAGGAATGTCTCTTCAGGTGAAATTTTTGTTATCTTTCCACAGTCAGGAATCTTGGTTAGTCCTGGACTATTTTTAGTACTGGTGATTTTTCTTTATGAATTGCAACAGTTGCCCTGGCAAACTGACCTATGTGATTTACTTGAAACAACTGGCCTACAATACCATAGCAGTTTGATAAACTTCACAAATGTCTATGGTGATCTTTGATTTCTTTCCTTGAATTTGGAAGCCAAACATGATTCCTGTGAGTGAAGATGGCACAAGTTATAAGTATAGGGCTTTGCTTTCAAGACTTATGAGCCACACTAAACAGCCCTTAATATTACCAGTCATTCAAGAGTAAATATGAGGATAAATTATCTTCAGATGATTTGTATCAGAGTTGCCACTACACTGAGTTTAGGTATATTCAGCAATGAGAGTCCAGGTACTACTTGCCTATATTTTTTTAACTTAAAAATAGCTAAAAAATTTATAGCAACTAAGAAATCACTTATGTGATCAGTAAAACACATTTTCTATGCAAGTTGATTCACTTAGACCATTCAGAAAATCCTATCTTGCAGCTGTTGCAGCATTCCAAAAACCAAAAAGGATCCTTATCTTGGATCGGAAACTTTAAGGCTGGAAGGGATTTTACTAATCACTTATTCTGGTTTTGAGAGAAATACTAAATAAGGTCTCCTATTCCCTTCTTGAGCTTCGTAACTTCTTTGTACTGATTGAATTTTTTTTTGAAAGATACTCAGTTTGGATCTAAAGAGGGATAAATTGCGAAGTGCTTTTAATTCTAGACTGCATTTCTAGAAATTCTGCATTTCACAAACCAGACCTTGCTGTGTGGTTTTTTGCAGTGCAGTTGCACAACAAGGAATAACTGTCCATTAAAAAAAAAAACCAAATACAATCTTTTAAAATAAGTTCTCTTAACCTATTTAACTTTTTTAGAAGCATCTCCACCTTCACAGTAGATTACATAAAGACCTTCTGAGTATACAGTACATTGCAAACAGACCTTCCCAGCCTCAGTATTTGTCACCATAAAGGATAGACCTAACTGAAGGTGAAAGATGGAGTACAGCTAGTGGGGATAATCAGTGAAAAAAGCTCTTTTAGACTTTGTAGGTTATGAAAGAGTTTATCATTAATGCTGTAGCATGAGTTCGGGAACATTAGGCCTCACCTGCCAAAACATTGTTTAAAAAGTTTATAATGACAAACTCTTGGAGTAAAGGGATAAGTTGTGGTTAGTTTAATAGAAAATCTGGTCAAATTCCTCTGGAAAAAGACCCCAAATGCTAGCATATTAAAAGTGCTATAGCAAAAGATATTTAGAGCTGTTATCAAATGGATCTTTATCTATAAGCAGTTACAGATTTATTGAAAAATCATGAGAAACACTCTTTCAAATCCAGCTGAAGAACAGCTACATGCTCTCTTCTATACTGATAGTTCAAACAAAACTTTTGGTGTTGGGTTGCATGATAAAGACACATACTTAATCCCCTGAAAAAATGCTGAAAGACTGATGAGGAGGCTGGTGAATCCATTCTTTTTAACTGCAATTATCTGAGCATGTGGGAGAAAGAGAGTGAGAAATAGTCAGCAGGAGAAGTAGCTTCAAGGATTGTCAGGGGAAGGAGCAGGGAGACAGGACTCCTTGGACAGTGAATTAATCAGAAATGTAGGTTTACAGGTTTCTGATCAAGCAAAATGCCTTCTGCTGATGGTCCTTTTGCAATCAGGAAGAGAAGATTTTGACACTGTCCCTGTAAATAAAGGAGACTGCAAGAAAGATGAGTGAATTTTCTTTGTTCTTTGCAAGGGAAGAATCCTGTTTCCTCATTTCACTAGTGATTTGCTGGGAGGAAGATGATGTTACAGAGAACCTCTTACCCACTTTCTCTCAGCCCATCATTTTGTGACTGAGACCACAAAGAAACAAGGAATCCTGTTATCCTGCAGCATTAATGCTGGGTCATGGTAAGGTAATTTGAGAACTCCAGCGACAGCATGTACCTACCCAAAAGAGCTTGATGTTACGGTGGGTACAACACACCAGATAAAATGTTGGTATAATGCTTTAGGTGCCTCTGCCCTTCAAGGAGACATTTACTGTGCTTGCCTGTGTTGAATTTTACTGCGAGTCTTTCAGCAGCTTCACTTCTAATATGATTCAGATGATGCCGGAGGTTATCTCAAGATCTGGGTTTTTTGCTTGGCTGGCATTTGGAGCAAGAACTTCCAAGACAGACTTCGCAATAGACGGTTCAGATAAACTGAGGTGTCAGCAACTTACTAACAGGTCTTTGCTCTGCATTTTACAAAAATTTACAGGCTTCATTTCTGCACCTGACTTGCTGCTGTCAACCCTTCTCTCTTCTCTTTCTCCTCTGTAATGTCTCGTACTGGTCTGTGTAACCGTGGGCAAGCAACAGATGCCTTACTACCTGTTAACAAGAGCTAGCAAATGACATATTTTCCAAGTGAAGTCGGTGGAAATCCCCTGTCAGCTGTGAATTGTACTATTTAAATTATACTGCTGTGCTGACAGATTCAGATTTGCTACTAACCATGATTGCAAAAAAAAATCCAGGTATGGCAGAAAATTATTTCTTACAAGCAAAGCTTTACCTTGGAACAACTATAGAGGAAGGCTCTTGGCTCTGTGAGTTACAGATTTCAGTGGCATTTCACTTAATCTTTATGATTATCCATTTGCAGAAACTGTGAGTGGGTTCAAACTTTCCACACTGCCCATGAACTAACCAGAGGAAGTTCTCATGGCTTGTGTTTTGGCCTCTGGTTTTCCTTTATGGGTTTTTACATAATGATTAAGCATCAGGTTGTTCTCATGTGTCTGGATATTTCTCCCCAGGTCAAGGGGCAGCCCAGTACAGGGTGGTTGCTGCTCATGGAGGTGGCAGGGCCTGGGAAAACAGGCTCTGGGAAAACAGTTTGACATCCACAGCCTGGGGTGTTGAAACAGAAGTCATCAGCCTGAGTGGTTAACAGGCGACTGTTCCAACCGACTGGCTTTGGGGCAGGAGACAAGATATTTCTCTACAGAAAACCCTGTCAGGCTGGGAGATGTGTCTGTCAACCCCTTCACTGTGAGCTCATGGGTACATAATATCTCTAGGCCCTCTCTGCCCATAGCAGGGCCAAAAGGTGGGGATGAAGGAGGCCCTTAGGAGGAGACTGCGGATGCTGTTAAGTTTGGTCCTGCACGGCCTGCAGTTAAAATCCAGCATGAAACTGGAAGCCTTTTCCAGCTGTATTATCCTGACCCTCACACCAACATGCTTGATCCCAGTTTGCCCACTGACTTTAGTGCTCTTTGGAGCCTTCAGGCTGCCTTGGCTGTTGTGGCTGCCGGGGGAGAGAAGCAGCACCGTGCCAACCCCAGTACCTGGTGCGCCGGCTGCCAAATTTTGTTTCCCAATACAGTGAGCGTGGAGTGGGGAGAAATAATCTTTGTGCTCAGCCTGTGCATGCACAGTTGGGGTGTCCTGAGTGCTGCTCGCTGTTGGGAGTGCAGAGCCAGGCTCTGGCAGCTGCAGCCTCTTGGTGGTCTGAATTGCTCATTACCCTCCTGAACTCCGGTGCAATAGCAGCCTCTTAATCTTGGACGCTGTAGTTGGCAGTCGGAATAGGGCCCTTATATCCTGCAGCTTAAGCAAAGACTGTAAGAATGAAAAGTGGTATAAAGTAATCCACAAAGAGGGAATAGGAACAAATATTTGGGAATCAATCTTCTTTTATTTCGTAAGCAGTATCCAGTAACCAAGAAAGGCTGAGTAGAAACTGACCGTGGAAGCAACGGAGAAATGCTTAGCGCTTGATCATAATTTAATTAGCTCTCAATAGCTCCTAGGAAAAAAAAATTCTCTAAACCTGCATATATTTAATATCAGCCTTTTGTTTCATTTGTAACCCACAAACTGACAAGGAATTTAGGTCCCTTCCCCCTTCTCAGACTCCATCCTCTTTTTATTTTGTTCTCCATGTTACAGAACTTGATTTTTTTTCCCTGCAGTACTTTTCTTTGACCTCATTCCCCCCTCCAAGTAACTCTATCCTGTGCTGCTATGTTCATGCCCAGCCAGAGCTTTACAGATGGCTTAATTATTTTCTTTTCTCAAAGAAAATTCAATCTGATCCCCAATACGCATAGGATAAAATAAAATGAATCAGCTGGGAAGCTGCATTATAAAGGGGGAGGGGTAAAAGAAGTTATGTAAAATTTCATGTCGCTGTCAGACTGTTTTCATAGAATTTGTGTTTGAGATTAAATTAAATCTCTAAAACTGCTTTGATAGCTTCATACTCAGGGTGAAATGAAGCAGATGCATTTTACCCCAATACCATGCTTCTCATCTCCCCTTGCAGAGAGAGAATGAGCTGCTTTGTGGAACAGTTCTATATACTTACAGTATTAAGCAATTCTTCTTTTCCCCTGGCATTGGTATTCTTTTATTCAATTTATCTGTACTATAGCTTGGATAATATTTACCAGATGTTAAATAAATAATTTAAGATAATAGAGTCCTGCATGACAGTTGTAGCATTTTGGGTCACCTTTTTTTTTCAATTTTTTTTTTTAAAAATCACTTCAGTTCAAGATTTCAATATAGTTCAACTCAGTGGTGACACTTAATACTTTTTCCTCTCCTTTAATTTGAAAGCAGTGTCCCTCAAATAGTTCATTTGCCATATTGTTTTTATCTTTAACAAGATAAAATAGACGTAGCGGGTTTACTATTTCAGCCTGATGTCGACAAATATGAAACCAAAGAATATGAAGAGCCCATGTTTTGTAAAAGCCAGTGTTATATAATGAAACCAAATGCACAGTTTGGAATTTAGAAAGAAATCCTAGTGTGAAGATAAAAGAACATGAAAGATAGTAAATGCTGAAATGATACACCACATAATGGTATACTGTCAAGAAAGAAAGATAACATGATAACTTACAGAGCCATCTCAAAGCCTACATTGGTACTTGACCTATATTTGCAAGGAAACAATCTTTTTGTTTCATCTGGCTCATATTAAAAATAGGAAAAACAAAACCCTTATTTTTTTTTTCCACTCTCACACATATGGCTCAAAATCCATGCAATTTTTAACTGTCTAAAATTCTTTTAAGCAATTTAAGACAGAAAGAATTATTAAATCACTTTTCCATTTCATTTGAGGAAAAACTGCACCGCCGCCGTTGGTCTCTGTACTATCAATTTTAAAGCTCGCAGGGCTCCAATTGGCCCTGTGTGCAATCCATCATGAGTGGCATCACATTCGTATTGCCCAAGTTGGGTGCTGCAGGAGACAGGACTGAATAAAACCCAACCCAATGTGCAAGTTAACTTTGAGCAACACTTAAAAGCCTCTCCTGCTTCCAGCTCTTTCCAGGTTTGAAATGTGGCTGTTTCCCAGTTCTTAAAGAGTTTTCAAAGCCTAACAGGTTCCACTGTCCTCAGCCCACCTGCACTCTGGGGGCTGCTCTCCTGCTGCCCTCACCTCTGCAGGACTGAGGAGCTAAAAAGCTATCTGAGAAATTAGCTTTTTTTTATAAGAAGAGAAACAGAAACCTATCAACTCAAATAATCTGGTTTCCAGAAACAATAGGTTAAAATACCATTAGATTGAAGTCAACCTTTCATCTATCCCATGTACACAGTTTTAAACAGCTGTGGTCTGCATATAAACGCTCACAGGTCTGCACTGCAGCTGAGACTGCTGGAAAATCTTTGGTAATAGTTTTTTTTTGATAGAAAATTTGGGTTTAGATTAATTCAAGTTCTTTTGGATGTTCTCTTCAATATTTTAGGAAGTATTCACAAAGCCCCAGAAAGGTTTGATGTGATTCTTTCTACCAGCTATGCTGACCTTATCCATGTCTGGCACCCACTTTTGGTTTTCAGCGGGAAAAAAAGAATTTTCATTTGTTGAAAGCCAGAAAATCTTTGTCTGGGGTTGTCAATTAACGATCTTTAATCTTCAACATGACTACAAGTTTTTAAGGAAACAAAGCCTTATCTGTCCTGCAATGCACAAGCCTATTGACCAAACACTTTTGGAAGATGAACTTGTCCCAGTTTTCTTGGCTGTGATGTTCTTTTTCACTGTAACAATTCAGGAGAATTTTTTCAGGAGCACTGCAGTTTTTTTACCCTGTTATAGAACTTAGACCTGCCAAATTTTATAATCTTATCTCCCACTCTTCACAACAGCAAAAACAACAATATAACTTTGTAGACAACACTCTTGAACAAGCAGCTAGAAGAAAAGGAAAGCCATGATTTTTAGAAACAACCTTTCTACAGTGGGAGCTGAAGATGCTCAAAGCCTTTTGAAGTCTTCATAGTTTACTTGTGAATCCTATTTCCAAACAACATTAGTGATCCTACTACCAGAGAATATAGATCTGTACCCTAAAGAGATGACTTGCTTTTTCACTGGGATCATTGCCAGGGAATAGATTCAGCACAACGCTGAATTTCAAGGGCCAAACAATAACAGGTAATTGCTCACTTAATTGAGAATTATGTGTTTAGCTGGCAAACACAATATCTGAAGGCCCACTCACAGCTGTTCACAGGTGTGCTTTGGTATTTACGTGCGGATATTTCTTGTTGAGAGCTTCTAGCTGCTGCCTTGCCATGCAGCTCAGGGTTCTTGGGAGGGAGGGAGTGCAGGAAGAGCAGCTCAGTGCTCATCGTTAAAGCAATTCAGGAAATAAGAGTGAGTGTCTCTCAGCACAATATATTCCTGGGAGCCTAATCTGAATGAGCAATTCATAGGCATGTTTCTATTTCCAGCAGGGGCTGTGCCAATTAAGAGGGCTGCATATAAACCCTTTTAGCGATGTACACTGGGAGGTAAAAATAATGATAAAATATGGATTTATTTTTTTAGCTATTCCTTTAGTGATAGTGGGAATGGAGCCAAGCGACTCCACTGCCTTCTCCTTTCACAGGCTGTTTCCATGAGTATCTGGCCAGCTAAGAGATAAATTCTCCTCTGGAAGTGCTAAGAAACTTGTCTCTTACTTCTTGTGCATCCAGATGGGAAAATAAATGTTCTACTGCAGCCAAGATTTGTTATTGCACTTGGAGAATTAAAGGAAACCCTTGCATCTTTATAATCAAAGTGTATTTTTAGCCAGGCACCTATTGCGGTCTGTGAGAAGATTAGGGGATGCTGAATTAATGTTATCTACAGTGTTTGGTCCTTTTATTCTTTTAATATGAATATGGGGTGGGGGAGGAAGCACACCTGAGAGAGTCAAGCCTGAGCGTCAAGAGATTCTGCTCTGTTGAATCATGCAGGAAATAAAGAAAAGAGCTGAAAGGACCCCAGAGAGTTTTGGAGATGAGGAACTTTGGGATCCTCTCTGCATCACTTCAGTCAGAGCTATGAGCCTCTGTTTTGTACATCCAGTTGTGGTTTTATGCTTTTTGCTTTACTCCCCCGTGGCTGCAATGATGCCTTCACTGTAGCCCTGCTGTGAATCTATGAGCCTTCAAGGGAGGATTTGATCCACCAAGTGGGGAGAAGCTCCTCCTGCCCTGGTAGGAGCAGGGATTTGTCCCCCACTGAACAAGAGATAGCAGTTTAAAAGCCAACAACATTCCCATAGAAGGGAACGGGGTACTTGGAGCTTTCCAATGAGATCCTGCTGAGGTGGCAATTGCTCCCAGGCCCCAGCACCCTGCTGTACCATTGCCAGTGTTGGGTTGCTGGGTGGTGGGCACAGTGCAGACCCAGTATGATCATTTCTCAAGTCCAAGGCTCCCAGGAAAAAAAAAAAAAGAAAAAAAAAGTATTTTGCTGAAATATTAAATGTTGCAGCTCTTGTTTTCACTGTGGTGCAAAATTAACTTGAGACTTTTAGAAACTTTTAGTATAAGAAAGACCAAACAAATGATTTTCAGACTACTTTGGTACAGTAAGTGACCCTCATTCAAAACCTTGCTCTAAGGACTTAATTTGAAGTTTCTTCCACGTAAAGTCAGGTGCCAAACCACAAAAATGTTTGATGTGTCTAGTAACAGGAGGGCAGCGGAAAGGTGCAGAAAGCATCTCCCATTCTCTGCTCTCCTAGCGGGAGTTGTGTTAAAAAACAATACAGCCCCAGCCAGCTGGGAGGTCACAAAACCTTCTTTAGATGCCAACCTGAAAATTAGGAGAGATCTTTGATGCTGGTGTGCATCACAGATTAGCTGGCGTGTTCTTTATAGCACTGAACAGGCCTGCCTTAAAAGTATTTAAATAAACATTTTTTAAAAAGTACCAAGAGAGCAAACAAAGTAGTCTTTGGATGACCTCTTGTTTCTCTTGAGTAGCAGTAGCATTCATTAATCTGCTGCATATGATAAAGTCAGCTGTTCAGCTGGCTCCCAGTAAACTAGACTCCTTTAATTGACAAAACCCCTGCCATCTAAGAATTTGGTTCATTTTTTCACATCATGCTAAAAGACTAAATAAAATCCAATCTTCTGGAGCAATATTGAGATATTACATCCAGATGAAGGGTGGGTGTCATAAGAGAACAGGCTGCTAGCAATATTCTCTAGGCTTCCTGCCATCAGCTTGGGTTAAAGTACTGAAGCTGATGTAAAAAGTAAAGCAGTTTTTATTCCTGCTGACATATTAAAAAAAAAGGTATAGAGGGCACTTCATCAAGTCCTTTTGTTATATGATTATTGACCTGGGAGTTAAAGGTTTATTGTATTCCTTGCTTCCTAATACAACACTTGTTTCATCTTAGAAAATACGGTGCTTTATATAGTAAATATACAGGCTGTAAGATGAGAGAAGAGAAAAAGCTTGTTCAGATTCGTACTCAGATCGGATTCCAAATGCCCCTGAATGTGTGTAAGGGAAGGTGGAGATTTCATATTTCTCCCCTGCTAATTTCATCAGGGTGAGACTGCACTATCTGTTCTGCTTTTCAGAGTGTGTCAGCCCTGCCCGGAAAAGCTTTTATTGTGTAATGGCAGAATGTTGTCCCTACTGTGCTGGGCTGTTGAAATAAGAAGCAGAGTTACTGCAGTCAAACATACACGAACCCTTATACCCAACTGACAATAGCATTTACAGCTCTCTTCAATTGATGCAAAAACATTTACACCACGTGAAAGCTGTAAGGGATTAAATGAGGAGCACATTGAAATGATGAGCTGCACAAAGCCCACTGAACAGCAACCTGAGGAGCTGGCATGGCAGTGGCTGCAGGGCCTGGGCAAAGGTGGGACAGCTTACACTGCCCAGCAAAACCCACTGTAAGATGAATTTTTCGAGATCTGTCCTGCAGCTGCCTGAAGCAGTGGTTTGGGTGAGTGCTGGACATCCTCTGGCCATGGGGGTTGTAGGACCACGAGAGCACACACACTGTAGGATGCAGCAGGGCTCAGGGAACTGTTTTCCCTATTTATGACCACAGTTTCATGAATAACTGTCTGGTTGCTGTTCCTCTCCTCCCATTGTTATTCAGTTTTCTATTCTGCTCTTCCCCTTCCCGCAGCGGAGAGGAGACTTTCATAACACAAGAGATACCCAGGGAATACTGAAGCAATGGTAACTAAGGCACACCAGGGAATTTGAGGGCAAACCCTGTACTGACGGCTACTTGCAGTAGAAATATTCTGTGTATTGTTAGTTCCATCTCGTCCTGACCTTAATATTCCCTCCAGGGCTTTCTTCCCTGGCATACAGTGCAGCAAATACCTAGGGAATATTGCAAAAAAAAAAAAAAAA